>NHOP01001146.1:0-11620 GCA_018697155.1 Pyramimonas parkeae | reverse complement strand
CTGTGTGAGTAGTTGATGTGGCTACCCTTCCAGCCGGTCAGGGTCAAATCCCAATATATGTATACATATAAACAGTGGGATATGACCCTTACCAGCAGGGCGGGAAGCCACGTCAACTTCTCACACAGTAGTATTCCATAAGCAATGTCACTCCAAGGAACAGTGCGCTAAGCCAACCACATATCTACATATGCGAAAACAAGATCCTGCAAGATGTGCCCTACCGGAACAAAACCAAAGTCCCCAGGGACACTGTCATGCACGCCCAAGCAAACATCTGGCTCATATGCTTTTGTGGCAAATTGATCACTCCAGGATCGGATTCGAATCTGAGCATCCGCTGGCCATGCATGTCCGGGGATTGATATGTTGCGTGATTATCCCATACAATATAAAACGATAATAAATTGAAAAAGAAATCCAAAGCATACCCTAACCTAACACATCATCTGAAACAAATGTGCCTAAACTTAGTACTACTGCACTTAAAACGTATATACATGTGTGTACATTGGGCTATATATGAACCATGGGAAACGTATAATTTGACATCCGTCAATGAAAACACACATGTTGTACTTCAAGCACAGGATTTAACAAAAATGGGAGTATAAATTGCACCCTCTGTGATTCTTTTTAGCTAGCAAAGTCTCCAATGAGCAGTGCAAGTGCACACACGTCATGCAAGAGCACAGATAACTTGCCCAGCATACACGCATCCATCATCGAGCAACCGCAATAAATACTGGAACAACAAGTTTTCACCGCTGGAAGCTATTCACAAGACGGTTCAGCAACGATGGTTTGCTACGTTGAGCCGAGTGTGGGCTGTAAAACAGCAACAGTGCATACCTCTTCTGCCATATCCAGCAGCTTGTCCAGAATGCCAAGAGCTTGGTTGTCCACAAACTTTGTGCGTTTGTAATCGTTGATACTGCTACCGTCCTCGTCGAACCTGATTGACCATCACCCAGCACTAATCAATCCTTCCCCGCTCTCTTTTCAGATCATTTCTCAAACCAACCCCGAGCGCGTCCTTCCTTGTATGACACCAGCTCTCGCCTAGCCGGGCACAACTCTCGATATGGAGAGACAAACATCAACTGGCTTTTTGCACACCTCCCACCAAACAAAAGTGCGCTACACCGATTCATGCCATGGGGAGACTTGGCATGTGCTGGCACTCATGGATCATGTATCTTCGGATGGAACGTCCTGTGGCTGATTGGACGGAACACGGCTCCTCAAGTTAGGCAAGAGTGCTAGAGACCTATCTCAGGTTCAGGCTCTTATCATGACCTCTGCTGTTGTGTCAACAGATTCTACAACTCTGGCGCACACACAATATACTAGTCCAGAATCTCAGTTTGATATGTGCTATTGACAATACACTTGCCCCATCTCACTCAACCAATCAAACTCATCCGCTCTCCGGCAAACATCGCAACACCGACACAACGTAACACCCACACAACGAAACACCCCTTGCTCGCCGACGATGCCGCCACCCACCACGCGGTGCTGTCCGGGCCATTGCGATGCTTGGCCACAAGATCAATGCCTAGCTCCCGGATAAAGATGAAGAGCGGGTTCATGGGCGGGTCTAGGGAGGTGCCACAAACAAACGTGGCTCCCAGGTCGACCGGCTGCTGATAGCTCTTGCCTGCAAGCAAGCAACCATGCATCGCGATGGCGATTAACATTGTCAGGCAAAGAAGTTCTGTCCAGAAGTATTAAAAACCAGGGCAAACGCAAAGACTCCTAGTACCTGTGTAAGTGTAAAGTTTGATGCATTTTGGTTTTTGCTTTCGAACCATCTGAAATCACGGTGATTGTTCCGACCAATATTATCCTCACTGGCTAATCAAAGATGCCTTGCAAGTCATTTCTGGGGAACAGCAATCACCATGGGCCATGATCAATCATCTGCCATGTTGATCGCCCACAAACTTTGATACATATCACAACCTGTACATCATAATTTTTTTAACAATGTGTCCATCTTGTGCAGATCACACCAAGGTGCGAGGCCCTAAATTCTAGCAAACGCATTTCCACTTGTCTTAGGTATCCACTGGCGCGGATACCTAAGACAGCATCAAAAGAGTCCCTTGTATGACATGTCAGGGCTTTGTATCTACTGTAAACACAGCTGATGCTGCTTCCGCACAAGTTCTTCATTGAGATCTTCATGTAAAGAATAAGCATCTAATATTCTGCGGAGCGCAGGTTTAAAACAAGGTTGCCTAAGTTGGTGAATTTGTCAACCATACCGGCCGGCAGATCAGCTTCAATTTACAAGGACAGCCTTTGAAAATTACAAATCAAACACCAATAAAATATGGATGTTTCTAAATTTTGGTGACAACACCGTAGCAGTCTCTGGACCAAGCTTCAGCCACGGTTGTTGCCAGGAACTGGTGCACCATACAAACTTCCACAACTTTACTCGCTTACCCTCCCCAAGCATGTAGGTATGGATGCGTCCGCCGATTCGCTCGCGTGCCTCCACCACCGTCACCTACAGCCAGCCCTCAGCGCCAGAGTCGAAAAAAAAAGTTCACGGCAACAAGCGATTCAGATACCATCAAATAGAGAGCGAGGTTATGAAGAGGGAGTGAGGAGTGAGGGCTACAGCAGCACATGTTTGCTTTTCATGTGCCCGTTCAACAAAACTGACACATGATTCGCAACACAACCATATGATGAACACATAATGCTTTCACAAGTGCTAGCGCTGATAAATCTGACGATTGAAGAACGCAGTCGACGGAAACAATTCATAGGCTGATTTTACTGCACTACGCATATAACCAAACGATGTCTGGCAGAGGCTTGTCTGATCGCACTTTTCATGTGTTGCGACGTTGCCGATGTCGTGGCTCGGGGCAATCGCAATCGCAATCGCGCTTTTCAACACAACATCCAAGACCTTGCCCTGGTCATTTGCCACTCGGAGCGCAACATTTCAGTATGCCGAAACCAAAGTCATCCAGGGTCTGGCGTTGCCAGATCGCGCGGCGGGTGGATGCCGGGGCTTGCTCACCTTGGCCCCCATGTTTTCGAGCTCCGACGCGGCTTTAAGCCCGGACGCGCCTGCGCCGATGATGATCACCTCCAGGCCGGCCGGGATGTCCATGTGAGGAACAGCAATCCTGGTCAGCAGGCCGCATGCGACCGTCAAGCACGTGCAAAAGCAAGTACACATACTCCACCTAACTTGTGTGCGCTGTCTCCGCAGTCTCGAATCTGCACCCCTTTGCGCATATGCACTCGCAACGACCAGGAACCGATTCCACTTCACTGGACTTCGACGGCGCTTGCCGGACGTGTGTGTTGGCTCCAATACGCAACCAGTTTTTGACATACGAGAAAACGAAAAACGCACGTCTGTTCCCAAGGTTTCTCGAACATAGGGGAGGGGAGGGTCGTGTTTCAGAGTGTGCATGTGTGAAAGCACGTGCAAAGAGGGTTTGTAAGGCTCTATTCGAAAGACATGGGCGCCAGAAACATGCTGGTTCACGACCCTTAGCCACAGGGCAGAATACCCTGCTGAACGAGTCACATGCTGAATTCCGCCACCTCACATGATAGCCGTTAAAATCAGTGCATCTAGTCAAATACACACAATACATAGCGCTGCATAGAATCCAAGGTGATGCATCTCATCCTCATCGGGACTATCTTCTGATCAAAGCACATCCGCGCGAAAGACTCGAAGTGGCTAGGGTCATGCAAATGGGGGGGGGAAGCCCTGACTCATTATATTGGTCCAAAGACCTTTATGTATGGAATTATCGGAGCCCGCTGGTATGCGGCATCTTGGATAAGGACAACCTAAGGACATGACTCGTTCCCGCTGCGACAGAAAGCGATTAAATGGAGCAAAATTCACAAATAACAGCAGGCATCTGAAGAGCAAAAACCATACAGTCTCAGCCCCCGTTCACATCCCCTGGACGAACAATCACGATGTCAACAATATGCCGTTGGCATCGTGATTGTTCTGCTGAGAATGAAACAGCTGCTGCTCACCCAGGAAAATTCTGGATACACCTTCAGAACGTTTTGCTTAATACACTACCAGCATCCTCAACACGCCTTCTTGGTTTTGTTCGAGCAGAACAACCGGCATCAGGATGTGAACCCTGCCAACTGAATAGGTGGAATTAACAGAACATGCCAGCCCAGCCGCTCTGTGAAAAAAAAACCAAAACAATCGAAACCGAAAATATCAATGGCCAAGAGCCTGATTTTCAAAAGTCAATCCATAAACCTGATCCGATATTGCCAAGGAGGTAACCTGGACCCATTATTCCGCATTTTTTGCGATTAACATGCACTACGGACCACAGGTTGCGCGGTCTCGAGATGAGGATTGCACAGTGTGTCCCCTCCATATAAATTACTACGTAGCAATCACAGACAGTAACAAAGAAACACAAATATCAAATGCAACCACATCAGAGCAACAAAGTAATGTACACTTGTTGATTCATCAAGCAAAGGCTTTATCACTAGTTAGGCTAGATGCACTCACGCAGCCACAAATAATATACATCGAAGGGTGTGGCTTGCTTGCCACTCACCTCCTCATCCCAGGAACCCATTTTGTGAACTCGGGAACGGTGTTGTTAGTCATCTTCGCCTGCGATGGTGGTCAAACACGTACCAACCCACACACTAGTCTATACATCGAGAACCAAATAGCCAGCTAGCACAGTCCCATTCTTGCCCTCAGGTCAATCAAATTCATTTGAACCATAGAGTGGGGCTAGACATTGGGCTCAGGATTTTCATCTTGGGTGAGGGTCGAAGGAGCAAAGCAATACACACTGTCACCGAGCATATTGCGCCGCAGGAACAGCTCTATGTGCAAGCTGACGGTCCCAAGCACGCATGTCAGGTTGTAACACCCCAAGCCAGTCAGCCTAGAGATAAACATCCAAGGAGGAAAAAGCAAGCGTTCAACGTGCATGCATTGGCGCTTATCGCATCCCACAAGTGGAGTAGACCGTGGCCCAGGATACCAGCCCAAGAGTTGAACATCTAAAACGCAAACAAACGGCGACTATTGCAGACGTCGGGGCCTAAAAAGACAATGCGCGCGCGTGTGTGTGTGTGTGAGCACCTTCCACCGTTTCATGGTTTCGTCGCGCTTGTGCGCAGCCAGCTCCACCACCCCGACTTCGTCTCCGCCCTTCTCAAGCTGCTCCACCGCCTGCAAGGGCCATCCAGCCAGCATGCCCTCCTCAGACGTGTTCCATGATGCACACCGCACACTATAGGAGAGCGAATTTTCGCATCTCCAATGCAACGCCACCTACGAAAACGTGCGTTTAGGCTATCATGGGGGATGAACGGCTCTGCCTCACCACCAGGCACCCATGACCTCTGCAGCCTGAGTCTCTCGTTCAAGCACGTTTTCGCAAGTGCTTAGTAATTGCTCCGAACTCTCCACACACCTTTGTGAACATCGCAGCGTTTATCATTGGGAGAACCACCGACAAGGCAGAGGAACAAGGGAAAACCACTGATGCAAGAACTGTCAGTCGGCTGACGGGCACGCACTATTCCCCTTTATGTCTCATCCCCCGCATTGCTCTACACTCGTCCCCGATCACACAAACATGTACCTACGACAGTAAATCGCAACTCAGGAATGTTCGTTTTCATGGTACCGGATACCAGCTGGCAGGTAAATCGACAAAAGGAAAGTACACGAGAGAGAGGGACTGATGTATGGATACATTAGTTCATGTAGCTGTAGAGGATGGTATATAGATACATTAGTTCATGTAGCTTCCTGCTCAGCTTGTAAGGGGCACACCCCGTTCTGTATACATAGGGATATGACTCCTGTCCACTGGGTAAGAAGCCATGTTGACATAGTCTATCGCTGCAGTCCACCTTTACAAGCTAATCCAGAGAATCCTTGAACCAGATCAACCACTCACATGATATCACATGCGCAAGAGCACATACTGCAGCGTCTCAGGAAACAAATCTCATAGACGCCATTGGACTCATGCGCCTCACTTTGCACATTCCGTGGTAACAGACTTGGTATCAACTTCCCCAAAATATATTCGGACAACAGGATTAAGATGGAGATACAAAGAAACTGCTATTCTTCAACACCTGCCATTTCCGCGACCCCGGGAACACGATTGCGAGGTCAGCATGCTCGTTCTTTCCGCAGAATCGTTCTTGTGCATCTTTGCGCTATGACAGCCCCCGTCACCTTGCCTCATGTCCAATTTGAGGCTCGCTTTTCTATGAACCCCTTACATCCCTCCCGCGTGAGGTCCAGTCAACAGTGTGCTCTTTCGTTATGCAATTTTGTCAATCTGCTCCATTTTTCTTGCCCAGTCTCAATGTCTAGATATTGATGTCAGCAATCTTCCAACCCTATGATATTTGTAATATCGAAGTGTGCATCATACAGATCCTCCATTTCGAATCTCCACATAGGTCACAATGTGTATGTCTTGCCCGACCCAGCCTTTCCTGTTTCCTCCAGAAAATCTCGCCTCCCCGAACAAAGCAAGCCCGATAACTCCAACATCCTTTCCTTCCATCGCCTGTGAAAAATTGGTCCAGCGATAGCACAAGGTCTCGCAGCAAAACACGACGCCCACTGTGAAACAACTGCATCATCGTTCATCATCCTCCGTGCAGATATTGCACCTACTTGACAGCTGGACGAAGCTCCCTCAAATCCACCGACGGATATGCCGATACTTGTCAATGATCCTCGAAACCAATATCATTTGCGAGGCGCACCTGCACTCTGAGCGTCTGTTGCACAACAGCCCTGGCATACACCCATCATGCCGATTCCTTTAACCAGACCGGCCCTCTTGGACCAGAGCAACTGCCCCCTGCACTCCCTCCTCCGGGCTCTCACCTCCAGACACACGATGTCCCTGGCGAGGGCGGTGAGCGCGTACAGCGACGTTGATAGGTGAGTGAACCCCCCGCCATCCACCTGACCCTTGGCCTTGCCTTGGATAGGCTTGTCCGAGGAGCCGGTGCGGCGCGTGCACTGGAAGCAGTCCTCCGCTCGCTCAGCGTGATCGTTCTTGTTGCCCACCTTGACGCACGCGTCGCACGCGTCCATCAACAGCCTGCACAAGGATCGGAACATCCAGTATCAGTCGGATACCACCTTATTTTTCTCTGAAGCTGCAAATCGAAACCGACTTGGACTGTACGGATCCTCATCGTCTGAGATCGGGTCCTTGTGCAGGTGCCATCCTCATGAGGCGTTCCGATATCGTTACCATGCTCGGCAAGCATGGCTTCCAGCCGACACAGCATACTTCATGTCCTAGACCTAAGTACAAATACAAAATTGTACCAAAATCATGATTCACCCATAAGGGCCGGACTCCCTCATGGTTGTTGACTTGCCAATGAATTCGGCAAATGAAAGGTCAATGGCTGATGCTTGCCAGCATTCCTTGCCAGATATTAAATAACGGCGATGTCCTGCAGTTCCCTGCGAACCAAGCCAGATATAAGGTGCAGAAAAAGCAAAGTTGCAATTGAGCACTGATACAAAGAGCCACACTTGGGGAAGACAAGCAGCATCTAATCTTGGATGCGTGTACCGTCTGTAAATGTGGTATGTGCATGCGCACTGTATATGAAGCAGTGACGCTGTGTATCTACGCAGGTACTGTTCAGGACGTAATACTTGAACACACCTTAAGCTCACATTTCCAGAGGCGCAGCGTGGGATTGCTAGGTTCAACAGAGTCGGCAGGTACAAGGACATGTCCAAGAGGCGGCATACGTACCGCCAATCGGAGAGCCAAGTTCATCTGAACGTTTCTGAATCTACAAGATGAATACAAGACCCGCATTTATCTTGTAGATCCAGAAAACGTCCAGAGACAAGTGATACTATACTCATTCAGAGTCGACTCACCAATGTGGGCGGCTCTCAGCTCAATCACCAACAACAAAGACAAAAACAAAAACTTGTGAGCCACTAGTTTTCATGGTGAATTTTTTAGGCGATTCGTATACCCACAAGCCAGCATGGCTATTAATGAATCATCGGCCGAGGCAGTACCGCCCCATGTCGGGGCTCGAACTCGGGTACCCGCGAGAAACAAGATGTCGACCTACCAACAAAGCCTGTTTCCTTTCCGGGAGTGGAGGACACTATTTCCCAATGTTTGGCTAAACGCACCAGTCTGAGCATTTACTTCCGTAAATAAAGATTGAGACAGCATTTCTATTTGAAGGATCTCTACTCACTTTCGCTTTTCACCCCTGAAGTCGGCGTGCAGCACGTCCACGTCCAGCCTCTGCACCAACCACTTGAGCCGTTTGGCCATCATGGGCACAAACTCTGCAGCACACCCGCCGAGCAAACATGCACTCTGCCCTCCGAAAACAAGAACTAGCCTTCGAAAAACTTCAGGGTATCCATAATGTACGAATAACACAACCAGTCCCTGAAACATACCGGGAAATGAACCTTGTCCACTTGGCGGGAAGTGATGTCGACCGGTTCCCGGGATGAAGTCCACAGCTTCATACTATCGCATTTTCGATGCTTGCGTTTTCTCATGCACCGAAACACATGTAGCGTACAATGGAAGGAGATGTGTTTCATGTTTGTGGCCAAATTTGTCCGCTGATTGTGCGCATCCACATGCAACAAATGGTGCACCATCTGCACTATCTGGTGGCAGGTGCCTGACGAAGCCGAATTCCGCATGTCTGCAATGCATCATGTGATCTAACATCTCCGGCTCGCTGCAAACGTGAGCGCACCTTGCTTGCCCGGCGTCACTTGGACCATCTTCAACTCAGATATCCACTCCTGCCACTCCTCGGAGGTGCCGCTCACAACGCCTTTTACGTCGTGTTGCTGCAGGACCAACAACAACACCGTCCACACTTTGCTATGAAGCATGTCCATCTCACCACGGCTCACTGCGCTACCTACAGTAATGGAAAGCATTATCGAAATTCCCTAAGGTTCAAAGAACAGTTACTAAATAACCACAAAGCCGCATGCATGAGGTACTTGATGCGCAGATACGCCTGTGACATCTCCGCAAAAAGAGTGTTCAATCGGATTCCTAAAATCAAAGGAGGTTGGAGTTTGTTGCACTTCCAGAGCGAGAGGCTTGCTCCTTTCCGCACGATACAGAAAGGAAGTGGAGGCGTGGCGATGACACTGGGGGCCGACGAGCATCAAACTAATCGCCGGCCACAACGCACATGTGGGGTGAGTTCGCCCACAATCTGTATCCACGGCGGTGAAACAGATGCTAAACCCAGAATGTGGTCATGGGCAGCAAGAAACAACACCGCAACACAAAACATCCCAACCATTAGAGCAAAGGATGAATGGACCAATAAAAACGAGGGTCACTTAAGGCGCTTCTCATTCAGGTGTAGCGACGTGGTCGCCACCAACATTTGGTCAACAAGAGGCATAGTATTTGCAAGCGAAATGCACCGCTGTTTTCAAGTGCAACACCCTTCGGGTGTTACACATGGCATTGCTATAATCCACTTGATCAAATAGCATACCACAACACAAGGCTCGCGTCTGGTCCCCATTGTCATGGCGAGTAATCCCAACAGTTTGCACAACCCACCTCTGCAGTCGGGTTTATCCAACTCTCTTGCATTCTGTCTGCCTCTCGCTCTGTCCATGACGAAAACAGGAACCATGCACGAGAACAACATCAAGCATAACAGGTGAAGTGTGCAGCTCAGAAAAACGAGGACAGAAACAAAAAGAAGCATATAATTACTTTTCTGTCAAAATGCGTCTTCACCGCACGTCCTACTCGAATCTCCCACCCTTCAACGCGCGCCCTATATTCGCGTTGTGCCTGGGCAGAATGCCCCAGCCCTGCGGCGCACCAGCTTGAGCAGCTGCGACGCTTTCATGGGCAGGTCCTTGAATCCAAGCTCGGGCTCCGGGGCAAGGTCCTGTGGCAGCGGAAAATTGGTGTTGGCCTCGTGGTACCCGCAGTAGGCGAGGCTGACGGCGTCCACGTAGCGCGCCGTCTCTTTGACGGTTGCAAACTCTCCAACCCACTGCCATACAGCGCGCGACCGGTCCCACACCATGCCCTGTGGCAGAGAGCGGCAGAAAACGCAGCAACCTGTTAATGGCTCGCGATGGAGAGAATAGAGTGCATCTTGTTGGGGCCAGATCAGATTGGCGAGCGTGGTCTGACCCAGCCGGCGCGCTTGATGCCTCAGGCGCAGGACGGCTCGCTCAGCGGCGGAGCTTTCGTCCGAAATTCACATCGACTGCCGTTGCACCGTGATGAACCTTATCCAATAGGCTGGAGGTCGCGTCTATCCACCCACACACACCTCCAATGGTAGACAGTTCTTGCACATTTTCCCATAAAGAATGGAATGCAAGTACCTTATGTCAGCAGACACGTCCGACGGAAATTACAAGACATGACTCTCTGGATTCTACGCTATGTGGTGAATGGATCTTGAAGATTTGTTGTGAAGGAACGCAACCGTTTGACGCAGTTCGTGTGACTTCTCGCTGTTGGGTATACAAAAGATCAATTAGGACCTGATCCCTATTTGGTTGAAGGAAGATGAAAAATCAACTAGTTCCACTGCTGAATTCTGTGACATCACAATATCACTCAATGAGCGTACACAATGGCTTCATCATCTGTCAAAGTGAAGTTCATGTAAGGCGCAACCTACAGCGTTCATTGCCAAAGTCCAACTATTTCTTACTGTTTGCCAATGCACGCCCTGTGATCGAGTGCCAAATACATACATGGCCATGACCTCTACACAGAGAGCAGGAAACAAAGTTGAACTAATCCGTTTAGTCAATCATTTGTTTGCAGACATCTTCTGACAAGGCATTCTTGAAAATGGAAATGAACAGGTTTAATCGAACACTCCAACACACAACAATCAAGAAAACATTGCTCGTGACCCACGCGGAAATTGTCTGCAGCACATCGCAGTCAGATACGAACAAGTTATCTCCGCTAGTTGCTGTGCTTTACATAGATAAAGGGACTTGACTCTTTTGTTAAGAGTCATGCTAAGTGAATCAAACATCACATACTTAGCAGTGCACAGGTTCACCTTCAAAAAACCTGTATCAGGTCCAGACACATGTTGCATGATCCAAGAAAAATGCATCTCATCATCCCCATCAGAATAGTCTGCTTAACTTTGCGAAATAACATACTCTTCTTGTGTTGTTGTATGCGTCCGGCCCGTGAACTCTGCTGGTTGGTGCACCCTTCGAGGATTAGTTCACAGTTGCTATCAAGCGTGTGTCATCAGGCATATTTAACTGAGGATACATTGTCACACTTAAATGAACGTAAAACGAAACAGATCTCTATAAACTTGATGACGTGATAACATGATATCTTGATTTTTGAAAATTGTTTTTTGCTTTCATTAAACTCTTCTCTCGAGCTATCATGTTGCTGCGCTGCACTCCATCCTAAACGCAGGATGGGATGCTACGATGCAACACGGAAAAATTATAATAATCATAATAATTATTATTCTATCATCTGAAAAAAAAACAAAAAAAAAAAACAAAACAAAACAAAAAAAAAACAAAAAAAAAAAAAAA
>NHOP01001145.1:0-11625 GCA_018697155.1 Pyramimonas parkeae | reverse complement strand
CACAGCATATTGCGGTCAGTTTCAAACAGTTCCAATTGCACGAAAAGTGTTGGCCGGCAAAACAGTAGGAACAGTCTACACTTCAACAAAACAAATCTTGTAGCGACATAGACTTGTGCGTAGGGTAGACTGCAAATGACCCGAACATGCTGCGAAAGTGCCTGCGATATTGCACATGTCTGTGAAGTGCATTTGTGATGCTATGGTGCGTCGAATTCGATAAGATATCTGTTGATTCATGAATCATACAATCATGCATGAACAAATACATGGCAATTACATTATTGTTAAGGCAATATCACTTGACATCAAGCCAAGAGTCCTTTGCCGACAAAGAAACTTGTAATGCCTCAAGACCGCCCAAGAATCGAGTTGCCACCCTACCAAAGAGGCCACTCGAAATGGACGAACGGTTTAAGATCCCACAAAGTAAGCAAAAAATGATAATGACGAAAATCATGATGGCAACAATAATGACAACAAGTACAATAATAAGAGTGATGAGAATAGTCGTTTTTGGAAAAAAATCAGAAGAAATCAAAATACTGAAATCAACCATCAACAAAAATCACGATCATCAAAGGTAAAAACAATATACATAAAAAACACTTTCAGAAAAACCAAACCAAAACAAAAACAAAAACAAAACAAAAAGAAACCAACAAAACAATGATCAACATAAACATGATAGAAACCCACCGCCCCTGATAAAATATGAAAAAAAGTCTTGGTTCCTCACTGGTCGGTTGCTCAAGCAAGCACGAGACTTGGAATCTACAGCATACAGTATGATACAAATGCAGGGAAGGGGGTTACCTTAGTGAATGCTTGCACCCTACATTGTCCTCATCATATGTTGACAGCGCAAAATTAACCACGAGTCTATAGTGGTAATACTCGCAAATACTACTCTGTCCACTTTCATGTGGAATAATCATCAACGCTCCTTAAATAGAGGTTGATGCGAAGGTGCATGTGTTTGATCAAAGCAACAAACTTTCGGCATGGGTGCATTCCCAAAGTACACAAGGCTGGCGGTCCACTTGTTCAGGCTCCACAAACGGAAAGGATATTGACCACAGTTGTTGATGTTCCTCAGAAACCCAGGCTGGCAACACTCGTAAAAAGCATGGTTTCAAAGAGCATGGTGTCCAACATATATTGTACTGCAACATACCTTCAGATTGCTCATCACCCTTTCCGCTTTCTCCAGGTTGAAGTTTAATTTCTCGTTATCCACCATGAACCTGCGAGCAATGGTTGTCCAGATCACGTACATAAAATCATTCCGCACCTGACTGATGCAGTCGCGTATTGACATTGGCCTCAACCATCTTCCCAAATACAATTCTAAATTTCAGTATAGTGGAATGAACCTGCATTTCTTTCGAATCCTGGTGTTGGTCGACGCACATAATCATCAACACAGCTTGGAAAACATGATGATTGACTATAAATTAAAGGTTTACAATGTTTCTCATGGTTCCCATGCTCACAAGAGACAGAATGCAGCTCAACTCTGGCCTCGACGCATCCATGTTCTAAAGCGTGGGTACGGATGTCAGGGGCACGGGGGGACGTCCTATGCAAGATTGGATGCAGGTGCATGGTTTCATCAGAGTCTGCAGATTCCACCAAAGTTCCAAACGCAAACAGAAAATGCCGATTCCCCAGCTTCAGATGATTGTGAAGCAATCGCCCAGGGATATTCTGACTTGTGCAGTTGGAACGATGTACTATTCAGTTGAGGATTCTCCGCAGGCGTTATTATTACTTGCGAGTTTCTCGGCGCTCCATAACGGTTCATCACAATGCCCAAGCAATGTACACACGAATGTGCACGGCACGGGATGGACAGCAAATGGGAACATATGAGAATTTGTTTCATGTCATTCGGGGAAGTTTATGCTTCCTTAGGCATATCTTTCTCATATACAATAATTGTATTATCAACATTGATTCTTGAATCCAAGAAGCTGGAGCAGACATGCTTGGTCACAACTGTAAACGAATCCTCAAAGGTATCAACAAGTTTATGGGGCAGCAACGGACAGCATATGAGGCACACATGGACATTCACCGGTCAGCAGACAATCATGATGAGGATAATGAGATATGCTCTTCTTAGATCACGCAACATGTGATGCGACATGTCAAGTTGTTAAGGGTTTCCTGTGCACTGATCGAACTTAGAGCGCAGTTCAGTTGACATGGCTCCCCGTCCTTTGGGTGAGGCGCATGTTTCCATATCTATAAAATGGCATCGCGATTCACAACATCTATTCAAGAAACTTCAATGGTATATCTTGACCAACTCAACAAGCTGCGCACAGCATTTGCCTTGACATCAACTTCACGTGTGTGGAAGCGCAATACAAAATGCGCTTAGATTTCTATTGAAACTGTAAGAATGTTCCAGCATTATGAATGGAATATACCCATGAACTAACAATCAACCTGAGCCCGTGAAATCATGTCCATGCTTGTCAAAAAAACCAGCAACACTGTACCACGCAGACACCATCTCCGCTTTTGATGGATAGCCCAATTACAAATAAACGCTTCTCTGAAGCATGATTTCATGTATGAAGGTACACCTGACGTACAGAGATAATATTCACACATATTATCGTTATCATCGTTATCTATGTATGGTATGCGTAAAATTATGCATTAGCACTTGCACAGATGTTTCCCAGATGTCATGGGGATCTTTGTGTCAATCCTGGTCAGGGCAAACCACTGCAGTCACATGGGGATTGCCATGATGTGGGAACCATCCATGAACATTTCCAAAATATTGCGTGACACATCAAAAAAATTCGTACACTGCACATGCACGTAGACTGGTAAACGAGCCAGTGTGTTTCGACGCGAACATGCACATCCAACCGCGTAGATTCTTTTTACAGCGTGCCATGAGGGATCAGGCACCGAAACCAATATTCATCTTGAGAGACAGCTCAACAACCACACGCATGTACCCAGAGGTTGAAATCTCCATACCCGTATAAGCGCACAACATCAAATTCTCAAAGCTGCAATGAATATGAAACAATAAGTGCATGCATTTTATAGATTGATCGGCATGACCCCACGAAAGCACGCCATATACCAACAACACGGCAAAACACCGATGTTGAACGTGTGCACCTGCTAAGGGACGCTGTGCCTTTGTCCCACAGGTATAAGTACTTTGAGGCATCTCTGACAGTGTTGAATACATGCAACAAAAGGGTAAAACCATATTCAGGGAAAGAATCAATCAAGATATCGTGGGGGTCTTACTTCATGCACTTTCGCGCATCTTCCACCGATTTTACCCAAGGGTAAAACTCCCGCACCATGAACAGCTCCTCCGGAGTTGCGTCCTCGGTTCCTGCAGGCGCGACGCTCTCGGCGTCGCTGTTGATCGCTTGAATCGGCCGAAGTACTCGCAAATGTCGTTGACACGCTTTTGCTGCAAGAAGCAGTATTCATAGCTCAATCGGCTGCATATGCGGAACATTTCGAGAACCACCTCCTGTTCTGCTTCTGTGTTTTTGAAAACAACACAACGAAACCTAGCGCGAGGCTCCTGACTGGCATGAAGCGCGTGCTGGTTTGTGATTTTTACGTATGCAAACCAGATTCAGGCTTTTGCACGTAAGACAAGTTGAAGGGAAGAAAATCAAGTAAGCGATACGAGAACGGGCCCTCAAGATCCAGGATTGCACCCTTCTCGAATATATTGTGTTGTATGGTACAACTGCCGTCAGCGTACCGCGATACCGGAGCTTTCGTTGCGTCGAAATCGCTGAGCCTTAAGCAAACATCTATGCGATATGTTTTTTTGAATGACTATGGTTTGTTTCATACACTCGAAGGTTGCTAAGGAGCAATTTGTAAGTGTAGGCATTGGTGCACAAGGGAACACACCGCAGCGTAGAAATGACACGGATTTGGGCAAATTCATGCGATCACAGCAGCGTATAGCTGGTACGACCATTTTGTGCGGATTTTGAGGTGGGGCTGGTGCTCGATGGCTCCACTGGACCATAACAAGAGGTCTGCATAAGCTCGGCATAGTCCCGATGGAAGTGGAGGGGAGGGAATACTCAGAGGTGCGTTCGCGGTTCGCGCTTGCGGTTTGAGACGGCCTTTCTTCTCAAGGAAAAACGATCTGGAGGAGGAGGCAACAATGGATGCAGATTTTACCTATTGAATTTGTGACCGACCACGTTGACATGGTGGTTGTTTGGGCGGTTGGAATGATCACTTGCTTGTGTACGGGGACAGAAAATGCCGTCCCGTTATCGGCTAGGCATCCGAAAATCTGAAACACTAGTCATTGCGATGGGTGCGCAGGCGGTTACTGCAGATCACTCGCCAATCGAAGCTGACCGCCAAACCAGCGTTGCCCATCATGAATCATCTGCGTGGCGGTATCAATTATGGTGATGTTGATGGTTTTTTTCGGCTGGTAAGATCACAAGTTAAATATTTAGATCGCACATCGGGCGACATCGTGATGACTGGAACCACGCGCCAATACTTATCCATGAGCGGGGTTAATACAGGAAGGTCGCGCAACAAGCCGTGTCGGAACTTGTCAATGCAGGCGGAAGGCCGCGAACAAACCGATGCCGAAGTTCGAGTGGCAAGCAAATGGGATAACCGATGCTGAATGGCGTTGTCGCAAATTTTGGCGCTAGGCCTCGACATTTGCACGTCGGTTTACCCAACCATGCATCATATCGATGAAAGATGGGCGGGATTTGTCAAACATTAAGGGGGCTCGCTTCTATTAAAGGAAACAGGACTGGATTTGGATAGGAATACACGACGATTTTCCCGATCGACCAAAACTTGAAACACCCTCCGCAGATCTTAAGGATCGAAACGCACGGACTGAAATCGCCCCATGTTTGGCGATCGCCTTCTCAATCTGCCGCGATCCAGAAAAATTCCATCATGCGGAAAAAATAGTGATGCAACATGGTGCATGCAACAAATGATAGGAACGCCATCCGACATTGTGGGAACAATTTTTGCACACAGCCGGCGCATATCGAAACAGAGCCACGATGCTCGCCCCGGTAATACATGTGGACAGTACCCTGGCGCCAAGGCGCAAGGAGCCATGTTAACTGCATCGCGCTCTAGGTCCTATCGTTTCTTACGGTAACCTTCGAAATCCGAGCATCATGTCAGCACATAGATTGCGTGGTAGAAGAAAAACGTATCCCATCTCCATCTACGCAGTCTGTTGACCATTGAAAATCCATATGAAACACTATTGTCTATCATATGCATTCGGATGCTGGCGGGGAGCTTTGCGCCGATATGTCGAAACGTGAGCATCCGGGAGGGTGGTGAAACGCAAGCCATTTTTTGACTTCCTACACGTAAAAATTGGGGTGATTTATCACGCATGTCCATCGGCATCCAGACAACTGTAACAGGTGAAACTCTTGGTTGACATTGTTAATTGACGTCATCAATTAGGAGAATTTGTGTAGGGCAATTGATGAGTATGACATATCGATCTGTCGTCCACCCGATCGGAGAGGCTGGATTCACAGGTAAACCTCCACGTCGTCGATTAAATATCACATCGAACCTGCAACGCCAGGATGGGGATCACGGAATCGAATGCTGTGTGAGACCACCGATGTGCCAGGCACATGCAGGGACGGTGTAGTTTCACAATCGGGAGGCTTGGGTCACCTCACTGAGACTTCATCAACCTGCGGCAATGGGTGCACCTCCCGCACAAGGAATCCTTGATGCCCTCGGGTGAGCCAGCTCACCTGTGTTTACAGAAAACAGCTCATAAAGGATTGTGTGCGTCTGGCAATACTGACTAGGTGCTCCATGCTCGAAAAATCCGTGGATACACCTGACGACAGGCAGGGAGGGGTTTGTGATTTCCCCAAGTAGTTTCACATCCAGGTGGTACTGATCAGGGTGTCCACGAAACTGCAAGATCCCATAGTGGGGGAATTTCCGCCTAATCGACCCCCATTAAAAGGGGGTTCACTAATGTAATATAGAAAAATAAATGTAATATAAAAAGCGTATAAAATGTATGTAATATACATTATATACGCGCTTAGACACCGCAACGGTCCCCTTCATTTTTCGAACGCATTTGGCGCAGAGCATTTTATGACTCCGGGCTGGTTACTTCCTCGGCGTATGGTCGATTCATGGTTTAGGTAGGCCTTGCTCGCTGGCGGGGTATCGTCGACAGGGAGCGATCATACCAATGCCCTTACGGTTCCCGGTGACAACTGTCGTTTCAAAAGTTACTTCCAAGTGGAACACTAGGTAGTTGGTAAACAAAAAATGCATGGCGTTGAGAATGTCACATCCAAGCGTGGCAATCACGGACGGTCAGGAAAAGTATATCGCACGGGACGTTCGTCGCCCTGGTTATCAGGGCACGAATTCGTAGCGCGGCTTGGGTTACCAAAGTGGGTGGTGCAATGGCCAAAAAAGAATACGTTAAATGCCACGCTGGCTGAGCGTATCATCACAATCCACCGAAAGCACCTTGTGATAATTCCTTGAGAATGCACGTCGGGTAGCCCCGAGTAGGTTGGTGAGCGGCCATTCAGGTAAGTCGCTGCATTGCCAGGGGCTGCCTCGGCAGATGATATAATATGCTACCAGGCTACCTTATTAGCGGGTGATGTATCAACCGCCAAAATATCACCATGACAACTGGTGATTCTAGAGCATGCGACCAATTGTTCCACATCCGAGGTGGGACAAGGATGCCTTTCGAGAGTTTTTCGAGTCGGTTGTGGCCACGCTGGCTGAGTGGTTGAAGATTCGTAGCTCGTTGATACTCGCGACGGAATTGATTGTTGTCCGAAATTTTGATACTGGGTTGCAAAACTTTTAGCACCAGTGGACAAATTTTGACAACAGCGTAAACATGAATAAAAAAGTGATGCCATCAGGAGTCGGCCTAACGATGGCGCGTGGAACTACATTGTCCTCAAAACACCTTCACAATTCTCCACAACTCTCCAGGAACTCTGAACTTTCGTGAAACTTGCCACCCAACACTGAAAATCACTTGACATCACGGTATGTCCTACCCAAAAAGTTTGTAGTGTGTAAACCTGCTCAATGTTGTTTGTACACAGTCGTTGTGGGTTATGATAGAGCATATTGCCTGGACCCGGTCATTCACCCACAAGTTGCTGTGAGCGGCGTAGTTGTTTTGGGCGTTGTCGGACATGCAAGCAAACATCATGATGTGACTTCACAATTTCAATACTGGTTCCATAATGAAGCCGTGTCAAGTCAGGTAAATCGTCACGTTTATGACATCTATGTGCATGCGCAAAGTCACCTGTAGGAAGTTGTTGCCAGGTCGATATCGCTTTCAAATAGAGGTTGCTCTTGTCGGTTGCAACAGTTCGTCACCAAGTGTCGACAACCTCCCTTCTCGTGACTCATACGTAGCGACATGACGTGGTGGGCTTGTTGAAATAGACATGTCATATTTGTTAACATAGGACTTTTTTATCGTGCAATGGAAGCTGGGGGACGTGCCCCGCGTTTGTGCTTGCGTTGAAATATCATCACTTAGCCGCGTCGTATCAGCGGAATTTTCTTTTTAAGGAAACCGGGCTGTTCATGCTTCTTTGATATGCCGAAAGTACTGCAATATTTTGTCGTATTCCCCTGTTTCACAACTTCAACGCCATCACCTCCGAGCTCGCGGCTATGTGCAGAAAGGATGCATACCCCTTCGCAAGCAGCACTGTACACATTCTAAGCACATGATATGTCGTAAACAAGATATCTTCGCAGAAACGACTGCTTAAGATAGCTGTCTCCGTACCGCGGTACCGATATTGAGCATTCGTGGCTCCTTGCGTACTTCTAGTAGCGCATTATCTCGGCGCTCTAGCGACTGGACGATAGTGATGTCGTCGCTTTTCTGGCAACTTGACACTTAAAGATTTCCAGTCTGGTGCGCGTACTGCTGGACTAAATTGTATTTGTAGTTAGTTCTCGCACACACTACGCTGTTATCAAAATCGTCACCGCGCTTCCCTAGTTTCCGTATACTTTTGCGAAGGAAATAAAAGTGAACCTGTAGATGTTGCCATGAAAATACACAAATCCATGTGTCATTATTCATTGACCTTTCTATTTTCGCGGGCTCGACGATATCATGTATGCTGGATGTTTTTGCACTAAGTTAATCTGTGAATGTACGTCGTTGGCACAGCTCCCATATGAAATACGTGTCGCTGATGCTGACACGTGAACAAGCACTGTCTACGCGTGTTTCGATACGAAGCGAAAGACATCATGTCAAAAAAATACGGGTTTGTTCCTGTACTTTCATCCTTATTTTGTGAAACCCAAACTCTGATCATCTGCAATGATGCAATAGGTTCGGATCAGCGTTGGATCTTGGGAAGGGTGCTTGCAGAGAAAGCACGGTCAGTGGTACTACAAGTCGAATCGTACTGCCGTAATCAAATCACACGGTGTACTCCTTTCGCATCGCCGTTGATAAATAGAAGTGTCTATTCTTTGGGCCTATTTTTCTCTTTCGCCCATCACTGGCAAACCTTCAACCTGTTGTTAATGTTTTCCAAGCTGACGTATCCCAGACACCGCAGTTATCTGATACCGCGATATCCAGGAAATATCATTGTTGGGTTTTATTTCACGACAAGTTCGGTGCAAGCCTGACTGTCAACGACTGGGTATTTTTTTTCACGACGAATCAACGGATCACGTAATCGGCAACCGTTTATTTCTCGCGTGCCAGAGACCATGTTCAGTTCCATCCATGCGAAAACAACAGCCGACGTTTGCCTCTCAACTGCAGGTGTAGAATCATCGTCAATTAGACTCGTGTATCAGGAACTTTCGGCAGTTGTGTGAAAGTCCTCACCCATGACGGTCTTTTGAAAATGGTTGGTCCGCACTGGATGTACTGTTGAGTAAAACGTATTTTATTATTAATTACAAATTTATATCAATATATGTTGAAGATCAATCTCGGAATCATATTGTGTTGGGTGTAGTGACGCTCGGTAAGGTGACTTGAACGTCTTTTCAGGTTACCGACCTCATGAGTGCGCACTTATTGTCTCGTCAGGTCAGATCGCATGATCGACCCATGGGTGCTTGCAATGTTTTTCAGGGCATCGGATTGTTGAGCAATGTTTTTATTTGCAGTGCTTGCTGTCGTTCGCTACGACAAAAAGTAAATCACTTGCTCTTGCTATCGTCACACTCACGGAACCACACTACCGTTGTTTCATCCATCCTATGTTCGTGCCTAGACAGTCGATGTCAGACTGCTGGATCATGTTCGATGCCCGACGATATGCAAATATTACATATATGCAAACGAAGCTGATCGTGTAGTTTATTTCTGATGCCGCCAAGTCTAAACTACGTGTGAACAGCTTTTGCGCTGGCCCAGGCCGTTGTGAAACTGGAAATGCAGCCCTCGCGGTGTTATAAAGTTACGATTCTCATCATTTAACGGAAGCACTATGATTTGAACAGGATTAGCTAGAAAATGTATTCGTGTCCATCGTTCCAACGCAGCAGTGGCCTTGACAAGCTCAACTTGGATGCTGATGATAGAATCTGCAGTTGCGTTCATTTTCAGCCACTTTCAGGGAGAGATTCACTGTTCCAAATTAAAAGTGTTTATTTGATAATCACTGTTTCTATTGCTGCTATTGGTGCCGTCCTGAGTTCCTGTCGTCGCATTTACTCTGAAAGTACAAGGAACTTACTTAACAACCTGCTCTGAGCAGTTCCCATGAAGATCCCCCCAGCAAAGCCTTGCTGAGGGGATCTACAGTCTTGAATTGAAATGAACTATAAGAAGTCATGATTTTACACTACCTACCTCTCCAGGCTCCGCCATGTATACGAGAGAAGAGCCCTATTGGTTCGAATATCAACATGTGTTTCTTCAAGCACATATTGCGACAGCTCTGTGATAAGCAATCATCGCCATCACTTTGCGTTTTCAGCGCATTTCGCATTCCCGCCATGTGGAGACTCCATCGTATTGCACGATCAGTTGAACTAGTTGAAAATCCTGTCAGGAAGGTTGCTTTATATCTCCACACGGATGGACTCTCCAAGGGATGCAACGTCATGTACTGGATGCAACACTTGACTGTCTTAAGGATTTTTTCTGTTCAACAGACGAACGGCCCCCGGTTTGGGCGTGACCCAATGTCAACTCCTGGATACTGATGTTTGGTCTGAAGAATCAACCACTCGTGAATCCAGGAAAGATGCAAGCAATCTATAGCACTGGTTCTGATGTTGGACCATGACCTTGTATAAAAGGGTGTGAACAGAAATCTGGAGAACAAACCACGTATTGAATTGAGAAATCAAACGTCATTGCTCCACTCTGCCGCATGCGGTACTGGGAGCAGCATGAATTTTGCATCAACCATTTTTGTTCTGGTGTTCTGTCACACAGTTATGCAAATCGCGGGTTGTATAGTGAAGTCAATTAACCTGCAATGCAACAGTACTGGCGAGCGCTGCTTTAGTTAAAGAACAAAGCCCATGCGAGTCTTCCAGCAAACTGACAGCGCTAATAAGGGCACATCAGTACCTTGTATGCTGATTTCAATCCTTGTTCGATGCTATTGTTTCACGTTCTGTAGCCACTGTTGTGAGAAATGGGATTCCAGCATTGTGCGCTCGTCATGCAGCCTTTTGGGTGATGATGGTATTCCATGTGACGGGCCTTATAGAATTTATGGATAAGATTACTTAGAGCTAGCATATAGCCCTAATCGCATCTGTAGGATAGGCTTCTTGCTTGTCGTAAAGGCTCATCCTGTTGGCCTGACCTGTTGGAAGTTCGAGCATGTCTCTGCAGATATGGATTCCTGCCCAGTGCGAGTGTATCATGTTGATGTATGTATGTGGCACTGTTTCAAGGGTTCGTTCGTATGTTGGGAAACCCTGCTCTGTTCTCTGTCAAAGTGATCCCACCAACTGGGTAGATGTCACATGCTGGTGCAAAATTATAGCATGACTAAAACCTTTTAAGGAAAGATGATGATGATGAGAATTGTTACAATCATACTCGCAACGATAGGAAAACACACATGGCATATGGGGCCCGACGATGCGCGTTGATGACCTAACAAATGTGGGGGGCGAATTCCCTTGAATTCTACCTTCAAATACGCACTTCCCCTCCCACCACTCCCCAAACTCTCATTCGAAGCCGACAAAGGTCCGGCGCACCTTGTTCGACCGAGTCAAGATGATTGCTGTAATTTGCACAACAGCGCCTTTCTTGAATTCGTAGGAATCTGCTACAGGGCAACCCCCCACCCATGTCTTTCCCAACTGACAAGTATGCGCCCTCCCAACTTCCCTCCAAACATGTCCGCCCTGCTCCACTCCCCACAGCGCTGCATCCATGGCTTCCTTAGCCTCCTGTAGGTGTTTCGCGCTCCCCCCATATCCGCGTCTGAGTTCCCGAAGTGGTTTCACACGAGTAGTTGGTGGGAGGAGCAGGGCGCGTGGGAAGGTTGCCGCCACCCCGCGTCGCGTCGCGGTGCTGGCCTGCCATCCAGAGGACACTCACAGACAGCACCACGTGGT
>NHOP01001144.1:0-11627 GCA_018697155.1 Pyramimonas parkeae | reverse complement strand
TGACTGACTATTCGTATCTTGATCTCTGACAGTTCTGGACTCCTTAAGAGCTTGTTTTCATATATATTACCTTTTGCAAGGGTACCATATATGGAGCATTGAAAGGCTACCAAGGTCTAACTAATCCACTCGTCTCCGTATTTGAAGGAAACGTATGGGTTGGGGTGTGGTCTCTACTTCTTGATCTTCGTGCACGTAGATGACTACGATGCAGAATTCTCATACCGCGGCTACTTCGACAAGTGGCTTCAGCACTTCAGAGATGACCCTGGCATATATGGTTTCTTCGATGTAAAGTTGATGGGGAACGTGAGCAATTTGCTGCGGATGCGGGTAACGCTGGCCTTCGAGTATGACAATTTTTCAAGAACGGCAGATATCACAGCTTGCGACTGAATATGGTGCGGTGCCGAAGAATTCGAGCTCTCAATTTTCTGGAAGATAGCGATCGCATTCTCCTTAGTACGTATCTATGGAATCTGATTACATAGTGGTTCGTAGCATTGAGAATGTGCCTTCAGGCCTAGCGAGAGAATCAATCACTCTCTAGTGTAGATAAATGACCGAATACCGTTGATGATGACTGAATATATAGTTGACGTCATCAGTGTGTCCGGCGCTCTTTGAATACCAAGCTTCCTGCTTTGCGCGTGCGCGATGTATTCTCTACAGTCATTTGTGTGATGATGCACAGAGTAACGCGCCTGGTATCACCATGTTATCAGTGTATGTGAAAGGATAAGGGCCCACGCATTGCTGCTGAAACGATTCCACGCTGCGCTATTTTGCGGAAGATGATACCGTGTTATTGGGTTTAGAATGTTGTGGAGTCGGTACGCACGTTTTACCCTAGCCTCAGTTTGGGCGGTGCTGGGTTCATTGATGTGATAATTTTGTCGATTTTTGTTTCTCATCAGCGCTGCAGTACATATGTACATATATCCGTGAATTTTCTTATCGACGGTGATATTGTACGTACGTGTTCGCCGGTCATCGCAAGGGTTCGCCGGACGGCTTACAAAAGCATGGTTACCAGCTGTAAGTCGCACAAGCAAGGATCACGAAGAGTCCCAAGTGGTACAACGGCCAGCTTGAAGCGTTGATTAAAGACATTGTTCTGGATGGAGGTTGGTATACCAAAGGAAAGAGTCTCGCATGATTTGCCACGAGTGAGGGATCGGTGATTTGCCGCGGTGAACCAGTCCGGTTACTTTATCATCAACAAGCTCCACGCAAGGCGATGGTGATTTTGAGTATTCTGAATCACTGTTGCGTTTGGATCTTCATGTTGCAGTGAATAGAGGGGATTTTAGTGGGTTTGGAGTTGAGCCCCCGAAACTTACGGCCTTCAAACACGCACATGGGTTTGCAAATGCCCAGAATCGGGTGGTGTTGTGCTAGGAAGATGCAGGCTGTTGACATTAGCGCACAATCTATAAAGCACACTCACAATGCTAGATGGTGTTTCAAAGTAATCGCGCGCTCTATTTTACTGGTACATAGCGAGAACACTCTTCTTAGTACGTATCTGAGGAATCTGATTACATAGTGGTTCGTAGCATTGAAAATGTGCCTTCAGGCCTAGCAATAGAACCAATCACTCTCTAGTGAAGATAGATGACCGGATACCGCTGATGACGACTGAGTATATAGTCGACGTCATGAGCGTATTCGGCGCTCGATGGATACCAAGCTTCATACTCTGCGCGTGCGCGATGTATTCTCTAAAGTCATTTGTTTGAATATGCACAAAGTAACGCGCCTGGTATCACCATGTTATCAGTGTATGTAAACGTGGCTGATTGTAAGTCGGTTTTGATCCCTATGTGTGATCAATTGGCTCGGTGCAAGAATGATGACCCTCCGTCTGCACCCATCCCATTTAGGCAGATCATTGGGACGCTTATGCGGATCGCTAGGCACTCGTACCCGGAAATCATGCAGCCTATTGTTCATCCGACACAATTTTGAACGTGCTGTCGGTGCAACCTTATTTGGACTGCCCTTTGCATCTTGAAATAACTGAAAACAGTCAAAGATCAAAAACTGACGCTTAGGGGTATGTTACAGGGGCAACTCACATCTCTTCTACATAATGTCGAGTGGGCTGAATAAGAACCTAGCGTAGTGACTATGCTGTCAAGCAGTGATACAGTACCAGATGTAACATCGATTAGCCACTAGCATGGGTGCTTAGACTAAACAGACAGGTGGTTACCAGTCTACAACTGTGGCAGATTCACACCTGGCTGCGATCATTCGGATCTCTGACTCGATCGCCAGCGAAAAAAGCCTAGAGGTAATCATTTGGACCACTAGTCACTCTCCTTCTTCCTGTCGTGCAATTCTGTGTACCCGTATCTTCAGAGTTGCGCCAGTACAGAATCGCGATAAATTTTCAGTTATCGGCCAGCAAACCCCCAGCAGTAAGCGCAGATGATTCTAAAATATCATACACATCCAGTGGGGATGAGGACGGGGTGTGACGAAAGCAATCATTTTGGATTTTCTACAATTATTGGTCGGGACATCTGGTTCAAAGGTTGGAACATGCATTGTTCACCCAATTTGATATTCGTGATTTCCATGTCGACGCGGAGTCCAATACACATCAAAACTATATCAAACTATGTGTGCAAATACGCTCTTCATGGTTGCGCCTAGGTCATTCTCGACTGCGTGCAACACCATTGAAATAGGTGCTTTGTCATATCAAGCGGAACATCCTTTATCATGGCATTCTGCAACTCCAATTGCCGGAATTTACAGGATGCTCGGACGACAACGTTCTCCAGGTTCCACATGTCTTGAAAAGCATGTTCTCTACTCCGCATGCATTCGATACACGACCACCCATATTTCTACCAAAGGCGCAGGTTGGAGAAACCTTGCATGTACAAGTGCTTAACATTCTCCAACTCGCAAAATCCAGCCTCACATAGAGAACCCTGCATGTGCATTTTCACAAATATGTCAATCATCACAGAAAAGCCGCAAGAGAAAGCAAGCGCTGACAGCTATTGTGAAGATTCATCTTTCGGGGCGAAAACATATCATGATCATACAAAACACGCTTTTCGCACGATGAACATTATTTATCTCGCCTTTCACAGACTCATACAATCGGCTCTATACTAGTACACGTCATGTGCAGACCCTCAATCAAACATTCAGCAATCGGCTATCCGCCTCCAAGCCTATGGGTTGAGTGTGCATTTCTACGTTGGTCATTGAATTCCAACTTGTCACGAAGGAAGATGAATGCCTGTGAGCAGAAAGGAATGCTTGGTATGAAATTACTGGTGTTAACCACCGAGCCAGCTGTTGGGATGCAGATGTCTTGAAGACGTTTTGGCGTTATCATGCCTGGATCAAGGACACACCCCCGCTCTCACAGAACAACGCAAGTTCTTGTATTCCCACGCACCTCGGGAGCAAAAAACACAAGCGGGATGAAAAACAAGCCACTCTTGATGCTGGTGACAAATACAAGGAATGTGAGAATGGACAACATCTTCGGGAGGTTGCGTTGTGCAAATGGCTTGGCTTCGGGATCATTGAACTCCTCCATGGGCAAATCTTCATTGTTGTACCTGATTGCAGAATGCGATGCAAAACTCTCAAGATACATATCGAAAAGTGACGGATCTAGAAGCTCAACAGTGGTCCAATAAGACAATATTGCAAGTGCGAAGAACGCTCTGCTCACGCATATGGACATAGATCCGGTGTATGTTTCCAGAGCACAACACGAATACTACTCTCTCGAAGAGTTTCGTATGCGTGAAGTGCTGCTACGCTGCACTTGAGTGCGCTTGATAATCCTTCATATGGGATCTCTCACCATGCCATAAATCCCCCCTCCATGAATCTGACATTGGTGTACCCGGCCACCTTGACAAGATAATAGCACGCCTGTCATCCACACACAGAGGTCCCGTAATAGCGTCCATCGAATCAAAACAAATCATCCCATTGATGGACCACTCAAAAAGCAAAATACATTTGGGGTGCATTCTGCACGACATGACCTGATGGCGGAACATCCATTAGCTCTACATAGATGTGTATCATACAATTGATTGAAAGCAACAAAGCCATTAAGTTCACTGCCGGCCGTATATTTTCAAGGCGCCCAACACATCCCCTTGTGTTTTACAACGGCATGCTTCATGTGTGTATCCATCATGGCAAATGCATGGGCAGCAGACATTTGCCCCACAATCAGGTAAAATGGGAGTTGCACATGCATGTTGTCATCAAATCAAATACAACCTCGGGTGTGGTTCATTGATTGTTTCTGGTTGCGCAACTGTTCATATTACAGGGGCCTTGAGTGAGCTCAGCCCATACTTGGGTAGCAGGTGATTCTCGAGGCATTGAGTGTGCGCGCTGGCACAGCCCTCGGTCTCGCCCCTATACCTCATCCACCAACGCACTCCCAGGTGCGCCATTTTCGAGAGGTCGGCAATCACGGCAATCACCCAACCAACCACCTTGATATCATTTCCAGAGTCAGCATCACATGGACCGGTGGAGACGGACTCCTCGGTTGTGCGGTGTCAGAGTTGCGCACCTGCAGGGAGCGGGAGCGGATCCCGAACTCACGCCCCATTGCCTTCTCCAGCGTGGGTCGGCTGGCGTCGCAAAACAGCACCAGAGGCGTGTCTTTGTCGGGGAATGCAGCTATCACCTCTTCCACAAACGTGGTGCGCAGCTGCACCGCCGCCACAAGCACGCTCGGCAGGTTGAGTACAACTGCTGTGGTGGTACAACAACCCCCCATGGCTGCAAAGTCGCTAGACGAGCGGCCAGTTCTAGTTTGTGGCGAACATGATTCGAAGAAGTTGACAGTCCACACTCCTTGGCAACACACCAACCGTCAACACTATCATCGCGATGGGTGTCGTCACTGATCCCAGAGACAGAACCAACGCCGCAGTCTTTTCCTGCGGACGCACTTCTTGCATTGAAGTGCTGCAGCGGCGACGCAGGAAAGACCTTCACGATGGCTTGGCTAACAGTTCATCCAAGTAAAAGATATTGCTAGAACATGGTAGCAACTGGCAGTCCTGAAGAATGAATGCCCGGTGCTTTGCTTGAGGGAGGCAAGCTGTTTCGAAACTACTCGAATGTATTGTAGGCTTGTTCAATTAGGAGAAGTCATCCATGCTTGTTGAACAAGACGCCATTCAACCCATAGTTGCAAAGAGATACCGCATCATTGATATCCGTTGGCGAGTCTTCCCTAAATTGTAGAACTCACCCAACTGATTTGGATCAGCATATGGAGGTGAGATGGGTGGGTAGGCAGACAGGGGAGAAAGGTCATACCTCCTGGGCGTTGAGTACTCCAAAGAGGTAGCTGAAGGTGACGCGGCGAATCTGCTTGTACATGCTCACTCCGCCAATCATGGAGTAGAGCGGGATGTTCGTCACGCCTGGGATGACGCCGTACCGCATCGTTCCCGCAATGAAGAAGCCCTGCCCTTCACACGCGGCGGAGATCACGTCCAAAATCCAATGACAACGAATTGTGCTTTGCTATGACTTGAAACGATATGATATGGACTCGATTCTGTATCAGAGTTGCTCTGCTGGAAAAGGGATGCACAAGTAAACATCTGGACATGGGAGGAAGTCGTTGTGGTACGATCAAGTTCTGATACCAACATCGGTGAGCAAATGCAAGGTTGTAGGGTCAAGAGACACAACTTGGGAATAAGATACACTTTTTCCAATCAATTGCGCCGGGCAGTTTGGTTGGTACAATGCCGTTTCGAAACCTAGGGACACTTCCTAACACTGCAAAGTGGGGAAAAATTCTTCCAGCCGAGGATTCATCACATGATATGCCATCTATCGTACTAACTCCAACAAACGTAAAACCTTTTCCTTGAGCGCGTGCTCTGCACGATCACACTAATAACAGTCATTTCAAGCAAAACCTTGGTCATGACATAATCACGCCTGTTATTCATGTAGGATTTATCATGTGCTGTGTACTATGTACAGTGTACGGTGTACTTTGTACAGCGTACTAGGCACGGCGTACTTGTACAGTGTACTGCGCGCTGCGTACTATTGAGTATTGCGTGCTGCGTGCTCTGGGAAGTGCGAAACTCTGTAAATTTCAATCGCTTTGATTGCAAGCTCAAGCTCCATACAGGCGACTGCATTGGCTACTCAAATATCGTATGCCGGACTCACTAGCGCACACGCATATCTACCGGAGTGTACCCTCTTTCGTCATTGTCGATTCAAACGCCATTGAGTCTGGTTGTGAACAGTGAAACATGCCTCCTTCACGTGCGCACCGAGTTCATCCACTCAATGTCGGACGCGCCATCGTCCGGGGACCTCACGTCCAGCAGCTGAGCCGCTCCCTCATAACTCAAAGCGTACGCCTCCTCCGCCGTCACGCTCAACACCTTGCCCTCCATAAAGCGGAACATCGTCTCCCACTGCACCGGCCGCCCCAGCGCCATCTTGCTGCTCAACTTGCCCACCTGCCGTGCGTCGCTGGAACCAGCAGATCCCACCCAAAGGGCAATCGTGCCCACAGCCTCAGGCATGCATGAGCCCGCCTGCTTTACCAGGCAAGAACACAAAGCCAGCAAATGAAATGGGCCACATTCTTCCAACCAATTGCTCTCCGAAGATGGTCTGCACACACATGCGCTGGATGGAGTACACCGCAGCCACATGGTATCATAACAAGCTGTTGTGATGAATAATATGGGAAACTTGATTTTTCTATTTGCATTTCTTTTTCATGTATGTTGATCGAAATGCGAACACTGATTTTCAACCCAAGTGTCATCATGTGACTAGTTCCTAAAGATTCTGGAGCAGAAACGATTGGGCACATCCGTGAACAAATCCTCGGAGCATGCACTGAGAAGCACTGAGAGCTTACACGACAGGACCAGGCTGCACATGAAACACACGAGAGCTGCTTGCAGTGTACGGAATTACAACGATCAGCAGAGTATTCCGATGGGGACGACGAGGTGCATTGGATTGTACGACATAGGTTGTACGACACGGATTGTGCGACATGGATTTAGACTTGATATGCGTATCTTGGAGCTTGCCTTGAGCGCTGTTGGAATACAGGGACATGACCGTTACCAACACGGCGGGAGCACATCCGTGTGAACTGAGTTGCGTGCTGAGTTTTGTCGGCGCACAGGGTACCCTTCAAACTCCACACATAAAGTTCCAGCGTGTGTCGCGTAATCCCAGGAAGACATATCACATCCCACCCGAATAGTCTGCTGATCTATGAAAATCCATGCAAGATAATAATCAATGTCGCGTGATGACATTGATCCACATCATACGCCGTCGCGCGGCGGCATAAGCTCTGCTTGTTGGTGCGCCATCAAGAATTTGTTAACAGTTATCACCAAGCATGTCTGCTACAGCATCTTCGACTGAAATACAAGTGGGTAGATTTCAAGAAACACACAATCTCCAAGCTTTTGTAAACGTTGCTGATAGGCGCTTGACTCTGGTACATGTGATTCCCACTGGGCGCATCTGTTATTGGTGATGGTTGCAAATAGGAGGACTGATGGTCGTAAGTGGACTGTCTAGGATTGTAAAGCACAGCCAAACAGCCTATCCATGTTTCGTTGGAGCAAGAGTGCAAAGCTATTTTCGTGTGTATTCAAAACTACAATACACCACTTGTTGCAAAGCGTGGCTACGCATGTGGCGGCTCCGAAATCAATATACCCAACCTTGCCAGGGGGCGCACAGGTCTGCAATGTTGGCTGCCCGCTGCCTCTGCATCTCCTTGGAAGTCTTGGGAGCGGCTCCAACGTTAGGGGGGGCCTTGCGTGTGTCCGCGGCGTTGGAGGAGGTGGTTGCCTGCGAAGAATGCGAGTCATGCCCTGAGCATGTTCCTAGGAAGTGCCGTCAGACCGCTGCGTAACGTATGGAAGCAAGCGGGACATGTCAGGTGGGTGGGTGGTGTTGGCATCCCTCCATTGGGACTGGCACAGCATACGTCATTGTGGAAAGAGGGGCAGCGACCATCAGATGCCCCTACGACGCAGCTAACGCATTCTGGACAGCCAGTTCCTCTCACTGCACTGAGAGGGAAACACAAAGGCACATCAAATCGATTGAGTCGTTGTAGGGAGAATGAAGTAGCAGGTCGATGCACAGTCCATGCTGGCAGTTTGAGATGTAAAAAGACTGGACACATTTTGGTCCATGTTTTGAGTTGGGCAGCCGAGCAAAATCTCGGACACAAATCAGGGTGATGCGATTCAAATTCAACAAAAGCAAGTGAAAACGCTTCCTGGAGGGCTTGGTCCCACCATGTCCTGTTGAATGTGCATTCATACTGTGTCCCCCAAATATGCTTCAATCCCAGAGTATGGGAGTGTTAACTGTCCCATGGACGCACAGTTTCATATACACATATGAATGAATGCATTGCAGCGGTTGGACAGGAATCGTTGCCACTTTCATTTTTACATTGCTAATTTCATACTCATCTTCTGTAGAGCCACCACATGAACACACTGACATGTGATTGGTGAATAAGTCACACACCTCAGCACACAAACTATACTTGTGGCCCTGGTTCCTTGAGGATATTGCTACCATGCGACATACTACAACACAGTGTAGCTCGCATGCTCATCGAAGACATTGGAGGCACATAAAGACATTGACGCAGCACTGTCAAAAATTGTCAACACAACATGAACGCGAAAATGTCCAAGTTTAGGCTTGTGGTATTATGCGAAGTCCTTCGTTATGAAGCTGTCAGCCTGCAGCGCAAGTCATATGAAACTGACAAGTGTGTTCGGTGTTCCCGATGGTACAATAACAGCGAATACTGGTTAGCTCAGGATGAGCGTCTTGGACAACCACCTCGCAGCGGTCAACAAGTCTTTCAGGAAAAGTTGACGAGATTGCCATAACACCGAGTAGAAGCGTTGTCCTCCTGACTGAACTCGCTGACTGAACTCACAGACATATTCATTGCAGGCGCTGCTCCAATACAGGCATGAAATCATACGCTGATCTTGAACAAGTTTACACAGAGCACAACCCCGATTGCTGGAGAACCAGGTATTGTCAGACATCAAATAACAGACACCTTGACAGTTGGAATCTGTAGAAGAAATATACAGTGAACCTGATGTTCTCATGCTGGGCCCAGAAGAACTAGGTAAGCAGCAATCTTGATTGCGCTTGCCATCGTGAACATGTTCAACTTGGTATCTATGTTCTGGTTAGTCAATTATTTTAGTCAATTATGATGTGGTTACATTGGAAAAACATTGGCGTTTATGGTGTTGAGTCTTGTAGTATGTAGAGTCTCTTGCTGGAACGCACCTGTGGCAATGCACCTGGGGCTCAAGAACACTATTTCCAGGATTTATACTCTGTTAACAGGTAGGAGATGCTCAGTTACAGGTGAAGCACCAAAATTCGTGCACAATGGCAACGTGTATGCACATCATCAAGCCGTTTGACGTCCACCTGCTGGTGTGTTTCTTCGGTCGTCTGGACAGTCTCGGAATTGAAAACCATGATAGATAAACATATATCGGGGTTATATGTCATGTAAACAATTTCAAGTCAAAATATTGTTTGATGCTCTCAAAACCAAAACTTTCAAACCATCAGTCGTCAAGGCGGTCGTTAAGGCGATCGATCACTCGCCGAAGATGACCCGCCGGCCAGCACGGCCTTTGATAAACCATCCGCCGAGGATGGTTTGACAGCGATACTCTTGAGTCACCAGTGGTCATTGCGCTTGTTTAGGCGATTGGTATAATCACTCGCAAATCGAAGTTGACCCGCCAACCCAGCATGGGAGGCAGTACCTATCCATGCCGGGGCTTGAACCCGGACTCGCCCGTAACAAGCCAATGTCCCCCCACTGACCAGGCCACTCGACATATTTTGTTAATACCACAATACATTATCCTCAAACACATACAGTAAACCAGGTTACCGATGCAAGATACACTGAACATCTCGGCGAAAATTTGTTTTGTTTAGGTGACCTGGACTCTGTTCAAGACCTACGGGCTCTGCAAAGTATGTTGCGCAAACGAAAAAGAACCTACCTGTCGCCGACGTGCACGGCACATACGTACATCGTGGTGAAAAGTCCTGTTGCGATGCGCGTTATTTGAATGACCGCTAGCATTCAGACAGCACGACAAAGTCACGGACATGTTGATCTTTGCGTGGCGCCACAGCAGCCTGGGTCTCGGTGCGTGTTCAGTTAAGGGCCAGGCACAGCAACTGAATAAAGATAAGGGCACCGCATATCGAAATCACAGCTTGCCAATGGTAGAGTAATTTTGCGGCACTAGGTAATTTGAGGGATACCCATCATCTCCAGCGAACCGATGATGCTAAGCCAGGATGGTATTTGATATATCATCGGCCGACGATGTGATAATCATCGTGGTCGTTCTGCTATTGGTGCATTCGCCTGTTTATCAAAGATAATGCGCCAAGTCAGGATTAACATCGTCGGCCAACGCAGTGCCTGTTGGGATTTAGAACGCCAGGTGTGTTGGTCCATGATCGGACGATAGGTGCGTCACTCGCGGATCGGAGGAGCCGCCAACCCTGGATGAATCGATCTAAGCAATACCGAATATGATGATTGTATATGCGATTGCAATATTGGGTACGCTAATGGATGAAAACATGCCAAACCCACATGGTTCATGATGCATACTCGGCCCAGGCAATACTCATGCTTATTTTTCCTCGATAGGAACACTGGCTCGTGCATCGAAGTGAACCCGCCAATCCAGCATGGCCTTCGATCGATCAACAGGCCAGGCAGTGGGAGAGATCATCATGATCGTGTAAGTGATTACCATAATCCCTCTCGAATGGAATTGACACCCAAGCCCGCATCGCGTGTGATAAAATCGTCGACCGACCCAGTACATAAGACGGTGATCGTGTAGGAGTGCTCCGATCAAAAAGGACGATCAAAGACGACGCGCCAAGCCAGAACGCCGTGTGAAAAAGCATCGGCCGTGGCAATACCCTTCCACATCAGAAACCATGGTTTCTTGAGGCGACGAGTGTGATCACGCGAAAATTGATGATGACACCCAGAGCTGGAATGTCTTTACATCAGCGGTCGGGACGGTACCTTTCCATGAAGGGGCCTGAACCGCCAGTCATCATGTTGGTCTGGGCGGTTGTCGATCACTCGCTAACCGAAGGACAGCACGCCGGTCCAGTCCGGCATCGCATTGGAGATACCATTAGACGTAGCCGGTTGGGTAAACGAAAGTATTCCCACCCTTTTTGCCGTGTCACACAAGGGGGACGAGGTTGAGCGACACCAACATCGGGCATCCCATAATGTAAGTTTCTCGCAGACGCTTGGGACTGGAAATGGCCAAGGTGGTGAGACTGAGCATATGGATTGAAGCGTGCCCTGGCACAAGACGCACTCACAGCACAGAACTTGCATAGTTGTGTCAGTAGGCTAGAGAAGGTACTGCCTCGGTTCTCCACACCCATGGTCTGGATACGTGTCATAGTACTAGGATTATCCAATAGAGCCGAGTAATATGCGATGGCAATTACTCCGTATGGCATCTGGGAATTATAGT
>NHOP01001143.1:0-11628 GCA_018697155.1 Pyramimonas parkeae | reverse complement strand
TCCACCTGGGGTCAGCCTACCCCATACGATACGAAGATCCTGTCAAAGTACTAGCATCATCCAATAGATAGCTATGGTTATTAGCCTGAATATAACATAGAGCAGATTTAGATACTTAGGAAAATCACTGCGGATATTCGAATAGCGAGATGACATCCATACGATGTGCCGAATCAAGCAATGAAGATGGTACATTGTGAATGGTCGTCCAGCTTATATAGCACCTACCAGTGCAATACCCGTTACTCGTTGAATCCATGCTAGCCGTGTGGCTTAACTTGTCGTGACCGAACAGATAATGGCGACTGCAACGCTATCAGATTATCGATAGATCCTTTGCGTAGAAGTGCGGCCAGTGCACCGCATTCCCGGAACTTTGATGAATCAGGGGTCGCTCGCTGAAGGACACGGATAATGGTCCACAGATATCACAAAAGCTTTGTTAAGGGCATCCGTGATATAAACAGTTGCAAGAGCATAATAAGTGTCATCTGGCATGTGACACTCATGCTCGCGATAGTAGTGTTTCGCTAGTGTTTCGAAGGAATCAAAAGTAGCATACTGCAACTTATACTGCATTTGGACAAAGTTCATGTTGTGTCGGTTTAGCGCACTGCAACTTTGGCCGCTGCAGCAGCCGTGGGCGTATCAATCGCTCAAGAAGACATGCGGTTCAACTACATCCATAGTGAACGTATCTTGTCAAACATTACAATTGGGTCCATATTCCCAACCAGTGTTTTCGATGCGAGTTCCTGCAAAATCACAGCTCTACCCATGATACCATAAATAAGGCGTGTCAAGGATTTCCAACATGTTTAGATACGCATCCCTGCCGTCCCTGCTCATAGCATACTGCTTGAACAAAGCTTTCAGTCTCTTTGACTTGCTGATAGTAGACAGAACATCGAAGCGTAAAGTTGCCCACCGTTATGAGAATAGCACTTTGAGTTCCAGGGCAGGTACAAGCTTTAACCCGTCTTTCACCTCATCGTCCTCAGGAGGATTCTCAAATACAGTAGGCTCTGGATCCAGATCCCATTCACCCAAAAGAACGCGAATAGCCTCAAGGTCGTTCGCCATCATGATCTGGTGCATGTCGCCCTCAAGAAATGCCGCAGCATGATCTTGCTTGCCATGCCAGATCCCTCCTGGGAACACTCTCTGTGTCAGCAGCATCAGATAACCGACAGCAGAGCTGACCTGTGCTGCATCCGAAGTCTTCTCTGCGGGAGCACTGACAGCACGGGCCAGGTCCTCACGTACTAGAGCAAGCATGACTCGAGGATCAGGAAAAAGAAGAATCTGCCGCCGAACTGCCTTGATACAAGAGCATGCGCGTCGTCACCAGGTATCTTCACCGAACCACACAAGCCTAAGACGGATCAGCAAGTTATCGAGTAGTCTTGGTCAGAAAAGACCAGTCAAGCAATCTTCCAGCCGATGGGAACTTCAAGTAGACATTTATAACGCAACGTGCGTGGGTAGACGCTAGACAGTGTGTGTGTGGAAATAGCTACAGTAGGGCGTACACTAGGCCTATAACCTGTAAAAGAGATAAGTGTTGGACATTGGAGTAGACGCAGGGCGGTGAGAGTATTTACTTTGAGCAAGGAAGAGTACTGTGATCCAATCTTATATGGTGTCGACTGAATCAGTCCACGTGTCACATGTCTTACACTGAATCTGGATTTTTCTTTCCTTATCCTATTTCTAGACGTTAATCCACATGTTGATAACTCTTGGCCTAGTAGGTAAAATGCTATTATCATAAACTGTATTTCATTGTACGTCGTTGTACATTTTTCTGTCATGGTCCTGCATGAGCAGTTGTAGGAGTCGTTGTAGTTCCGGGTAGACGTCAGCGAAAGCTGAGCGCGCAGCTGGATTCGGTCAACCGGTCATTGTCCTGGATCGTGTCGATATCCTGTATAGTTAATGGTCAGCATAGGACTCCTCGTCCATGGTCGCTGAAATAAAAAGCGAGATGTTGTCGTTGGAAGGTTCGGTGTCGTCATCATCCTTGGCCTTCTTGATCAAGTTGAATGTTGGGTGGTAAAGTTGGATTCGGCTTACAGTGTCGTTTACGAGTACGCTGCTACAAGGCTGGCTTTAAAGGTCTCGCAGTCGTCATTGCCCGCAGATGGGATTCGTAGAATCGCAAAGTTGTAATATTGGTTAAATCGTGAAAGCTCGCACTCACAACAATGAATGCAGCCACAACAGGTAGCCGTTAAGGATTGGAAATGTTGGGCACGGCTAGCAAGCTGGTCTATGTCAGCTACGTGAACAATTGTTTTTGGGGATGAATTGATGTTATTTTGGTACGATATCGGTCGAAATATTGTTGCGCAGCTGTAAGTTGGTTTTCAGGAAAGGTTGCCTTCGAAGCCGATCACTTTTCGAGAGAATAAGCTTGGCCAGGCAGGCACCGCAATTGGCACACGGTGGCTTCGGCAGTGATTTTGCATGGTCTGGTCGTGTTAAATGTAGATTGTTGAGTGTCTTAGTCCAGTGGTGTACTAGTATGAGTGTATGTGCGACGGGAACGCCGGTCATGAGGCCGTCACCCCACCGCCAAGCGGCTGCTTCATCCACAGCATGTTCCGGAGGAATTTTTTCGGCACCAGGTCCTCGGCCAAGCAACCTTTATGTACGCGCGTGATCATGACCCGATGATCGTGAGTTGAAGAGCTCGTTGCCACTGGAAAACTCGTATACAACAGTTGGCGCGTCGTGCCCATTCAGTCCGCCCAAGATCAAAGTAGCGCAGATGGGACCGGCAAATGTCCAGGCAGTCTCGGTCACGAAAAACGACCAGTAAAGAGATATCCCAGGTGAACGTCCATGCCGCCATGCGCGCATCGAAACGCTTAAAGCGTAGGCAGAGCGCAGTGGAAGCGTGGTGGGCCCTGAAGATGGTAAATTGGATAATTTGGTAGATCGGAACAGCCACATCCTCGTGATAGTGTATACTTTAAGTGAGCTAGATTAGTCTGATATAGCCTTTTGAAATGATGCATGGATCAATTGTTGATGATTCTATATTCTTATGGTTCTATACTATTCATCTGCTATCTCGTATCCCTATCATTCCTGTTTTGGCAAATGTTTGTTATTTACTTCACAAATCTATATCCATGACAGGAGGTGACCTTCTTTACAAGCGGATTCACGACTTGACCAATATTTGTTTTCCGATCTTGCCCACATTCAACAAACCCATCTCCGATATCATGGGTTCACGTAGTCGACAGAGACCAGACCGCCAACACTTACCCTACACGACTAAACCTAAACGGCTTAATACCGATGCTATTCCTTTATTGCAAGTGAGACAACGACCTTACAACGAATCATGCATGCATTCGTTTTGATAGTTTACTCTCTACGCAACGAAGTTGGTGATTCAATCTGCTTGCAGTGGTTTGCCATAAGTTGCGTAATCAACAGTTAGCCATCATATTCACATGTTCTTTGACGACCCAACAAAACCCACTTGAGGAACTATGACGACTACGATACCTCCGACGACAACGCAAAACATCAACGCCATCGTATACATGATTTGCGAACACGATGCAATCGACGATAACCATAAATTGAAGGAATTCAACGACTTTCTCCCAGCCTACCCGATGAATGAAATGTGCGACAATCCAGCGAATTCATCAACCACTAGCCGCAGAGCGGATTATCATCTCCACCGACTTGCGAACACAGCTACAATCGGCGACGGCCATAGTCTCGCGAAGTCAGAACTCTAAACGCTCACTCTTTGACTGCGACAATGTCGAGATGCACAACACTCTAGCGTGTATAGCGAATATTGACGAGTGGCAGCAAGGCTGAACATCATTTGCACGACCAAAGGAAGACCACTGCACGAGCACTACTGAAGCGCCACAACGAGTAGACGGTCATGCAGCGATATCAGCAAGCGTTGAGTTAATGATACACTAGGTACTGTCTTGGCGTTTCAACCTCCTAGTGTGAATAGGCTTTCCTTGCTAACAGGTGGGGGCAGTGCCCGTGGCTGGGAAACGGGCACGACCCTCCCCAAACCAACCATCCGGCACGCAAGTGGTTCACGGCTATCATTAATTTATTTTCATATTGAACAACCAAGCAGGTATACTTGTGGAATTGAACTTGGTGTCCAACAGGAGGCCCGCACAACTACAACCCAAGGCAAACATGATCCGATGTCGAACTGCCCAAGTAATTCGAATAAGCTAATGGTGACTAGAATATGTCGACAGTATGATCGAGGGACCGGACAACATGGAACACAAGAAGAGGACCATTGCTTTGATTTATGATGCAAGGCAGATGTGAAAGACATGTGAGACTGAGCGACTCCACGATTAAGGCATGTGTGAAAATATGAAGTAGCAAGTGGTATTAGTCCTTCATCGGCAAAACAAAGCAAGTGATCAGAGTATGTATATGATTGAAAACCAGACATCAGGCAAGGTATGTAACACTACATTTGACATTTATGACAGTGGATAAGGCGTAGCCAAAACATGCGCATCCCCAAGTCTCTGCCTGTAGATGCAAGCCTACTACTAGACCAGACATGGATATATCTTGACAGTTTAGTACATGGAATCGTTCTTGCAGCATCGTTTCTGTGGAACGAAACCGAAAGATATGAAGATGATACTTGTGTGTTTCCATGACATTGAATGTTGCAGTGCGCATTCAACAGTGACCACATGCATGTTCGACATGCACTTCGGCATTATCAGCATCTTGCGCTTCGAGAGCTTCATCCTCATCTTCCATCGCTCCCCACTGTGATTCTTCCCGCTGCTGGAGTAACTCACACAATTTCTCCACTCGTCGGTTCGAGTTGATAAGCTTTGCTTTGGTCGCTGACACTCGGTTGCTTTCATTTGCTAGTTTGGATACCTTTTCGGAGACAGGGCGCTGAGCTACTGCGATGGCCTCTGGCGCATTTTTGGACTCCTTGCTTGCACGTGCAGGATTTGCAACATTGAGCTTGGCTTTGTAAATTTTCTTTGCTTTGGCTAGATCTCCTATAATGATCTGCATGCATTCACAATCATGCAGACCATCATGCAGACTTCGTTTCGCCTTAGCACACAGCAAAGCACATATGTTTGTGAACTGAAAGATAGTACAAATACTTTGAATACAATAAGCTTTCTAACAGAAATCATTGAACTCAAATCAAGGATGCAAATGTGGAGTCACGGGTAACTTGATTGATATGAGCACGCGCAACTGTGAGTACTGCTCAGGGTATGGGATCATACTGTGCCCTCGTTGGATACTTTGGACATTGATTGAGAACGTTATCTTGTCTCAAGAATAAGGGCTGGAAAGTCCTCGCTCATGAGGATTTGCAAGTGTGACATGCAAGTCGTCAAGTGTTTCTGCAAAACCTCACAACAAGCCCACCTCCCAATCAGGTTGCAATATCAAAGCGCTCACCCCTGTGTACAGTGGAATGTACAGTGCATTCCACATCAGAAGAAGCATCCATGCGCAAAAATTAATGCTGCATTCGCAAACCACACCCACTTTGCCGTATGGAACACATAAACATAAAAATGTTCGAGTCCCCCAAAAAGACAGAATCCCATGGTCTTCCTTGAACAACAGCCTTGAGGTGGATCAGTGGGAGGGCGGCACTTACAAAGTTCTTTCGGATGCATGCTTCCAGCTCCATGATGTCAACCATACTGGCCACCGAATCGTCATCGTTTTCACCCACCAGCCCCAGGGACAACTTTCCAGGTCCGCTTGGTTCAAACAACTGCGAAAAAGTGTTGCGTCGGGTAAATCTTGCATCGCTCGAATCGGCCTCTGCACTCGCAAGGGCTGGATCGATGTCGCGCATGTGCACTTTTAGCAGCTCAAGCAACGAAGGGCCATTGGTTTTCTCGGAAAGTACGTCTTCTCCCTGTAACGGCTTGGCCACCAGCGGATCGGCGCTGAAATCCGAATTCATTCGAGCCGCGGCCTGGGGACGCGGCCACAGGAACACACACACACGAAAAGGTGAAAACGGACACCGGCAGGTGGAGAAAGATGATGCGCGTAGGCACGGGGAAGATGGCTCATGCATGAGAGCGGGCCACATCAAGCTCCGCTGACATGTCTGGTGGGAGCCTTCTGCATCGCTAATAGCTACATTAAGAATCCATCGCTGGACTCCTGAGTTGTTTTCAACAAAAACGCAATGCGACTCTTTTGACCTTCTCAGATGTTCTGTCATCGTCACGCCATAATGTACATTCAATCAAACTGCCAGCTCCCGCTTGTCACGCCCACAACAGAATAGAACACAAAAAGCTTTCTAAAGTGCAGCTCTGTGTGTGCACCTCATGTTGCCCGATAAATGTCAGGAAAAAGGCTGCCAACTACGTTGTGCGAGACACCGACGGGAGATCAAGCGCAAGCTTTTCCTTGGTGGTTGAGATTATTTCCTGAAGACGTGCCAACTGCTCATGCATTTCAATCTGCACCGTTGTGCAGCGTCGAACAGTGTCCTGCATAGGCAGCGGAGCAACCCCCTAAGGTTAGAGTCCTACCTCCTCCTTCAACACCCAATCCCATGGGGAGGCTCCTTTCAGGGATCCACAGAAATTGGGTCTTTTAAGTTCACTCTGGTGCCTACGTGCGATTTACAGAACACTGTACACTCTTGGCATGGAATCAAGTTGCCGCACCCCCATGCCGTCAAGTCGCAAGGGGATTGGTATGAATGCTGATTGAAATGAGCTCACAACAATAAATTGCTGGAGAAAGCATGCAGACAAAAATTTACATGAAAGGGTTCTACTGTAAAGCCTTAATTAAACTCTTATGATTCATTCCTGCCTCAGTAGACTTAAGCGTTCATTGCGAATTTTGTACTGGGTGTTTGCGAAATGATAGCATGTAAAACTCGTTTGGTTGGCAAAAATCACCCACCCAGTGGGCATAAGTTATATCCCTGCTTACATCCCGGCGAAAATCCACTATACCAGGAAACACGCATGAAATAGAATCCGTTGAAAATCCCTCAAGGAAATTCACATTCATATGAAACATGAGTTTTTGCTTCAACTATATGCGGTCACTAATACAAAATAATGCACAAGCGCATTTGCCTGAAGAATCTTGGAATCGATATGTCGTGTTCTCATTCAAAAGACACATACACAGAGCAAAGCAAGATCTCCTATGAAACTTTCAAGAGAACACACAGCACAATTGTGACTATGAGCTTGCCTCGCTGCAAACATATAGATAATAAGCTTGCCAACTTATGCACAGAAAACAGACAGCATGCACGACAGTGCGGTCGCATGAAAAAGGGGAACGAGTTTCATCATGTGCGCATACCCATTGGAAACAGGGCACGCCCATGAACATATTCAATTCAAATACAGGTGTGTATGTGATGAAGACTGCATTGATGCTCCAAGATTCTAGAGATTGACTTACGAGGACGCCACGCACAACGTCACTAATCAATACAGTTCCAAAATTTCCTGGCACACAGGTTGTCAGTATCAACTTGTTCAGTACACAGCACTGCAGTGCGCTTTGACAGTGACACAGGGACGCAGTTCACAGGCACGCGTCAAGTGGACTGCAGCACTACATCAAATGTCCATGCACATTTGCTTTCATGGATCCTTGTCGGGCTGACTTTTCATGTACTTGTACGGGATTTGATATTCAGGACTCCATTGCGGAAAAATGAAATACAGGGTTCTACTTATTGACCAAGGCTTCCCATGTGGTGTGGAAAGAGGACAGTCTCTGCACGTCTTTGTATTTGCGTGCATACGAGCCTTGCACGAAGCTCAATGCCAACCAACAGATTGCACGCAACACGCATTCATACTTGAATCCTTGTTCAATCTGGGAGACCATCATCCGTACCATTACTGACTTACAAAACAACTGGGTTGATTCGGAATCATTGGCGAAAACAATACCGTCCCAATACAGGTTCAATCAAAGCTCTCCAGATAAGAGAGCGGAAATTTTCACAGCCAAGCGAACAGTTGTGTAACTCCAATCGTGTCGGAATCTTGTCAACACAGCGCACATATTGTTTTAAGTGTAGGTGTGCCTCACCTCAAAATTCTCTCGATGATGGGCAGATTTCTTGCATAATTTCTTGAATGATTCAGCCACAGGGCGGCTGCTGCTTAGTGTATCCGCTTGCTCAAATGCTGCCCACTGCAACCGACAACACCAGCATAGGGTGTCCCCACACTATCAGCTCTACTCGGCTCAAACCCGCCTTGTGCACAGTACCTCATGCATACTAGAATATTGCCGTGGATTTGCAAAGCCAGTGCCGCACATTCCAATCTAAGGTTGTGACCAGTGATTGAAACATCACGTAGAAGTGACGCATACACGACTCCACCCACTGACACCAGGCAAGCACCCCCCAAATCAAAATGGCTTCATGCTGTTCTGTGAGTGATCATTCAGGCGAGTTGGTTGTGGCCACATATGCGGCGCAATTGCTCCAGCACAGAGACGGATTGAGGGTTGAGAAAAGGTGTTTGCTGATCCTTGAATACAAGAAATATACACACTCATCACTCGAACAAGCAGTTCCAATATGCTGAGCAGTGCTGTGGGTTGCCGCATAGCCAAACGACACACACCTCCTCCACCAGTAGTTCCTATCTATGAGATCCGAAAAAAAGGACTCAGTTGAGAAAATAGTAACATCTCAATGCAAAAACATAACATGTACGCAGAGATGCTGGGTGCAACGTGCACAACATGACAAGCACCTCAAGATGATCAAGAACTTGATCTTCAATTGGCGCGTGGCAACCTCACTACAGAAGCAGATAGAACCAGTAAAAGGCAGAAGTGAAGCAAGCTGTCTGCACACATCTTAAACAAACAGACAGTTGCAACTTGAAGAGGGACCTTGTATGACCAACTAGCCTAACAGATGCGTACTCTGTCAACGAGTAAAGCCCGACTACTGATGACATGGGAAGGTGCGAGGGCTTGCCAGTCAGCATGGCACATATCAATGCTGCCCACCTGCTGGCTGAAGTTGGTGCCGATCACAGCGACAGGCAGCGCCAGGATGAATATGCTAACAACCATGGCTGCAGCTGCCACGATCTTCCCAGGGGTCGTCACTGGGTATTGGTCCCAATAACCCACGGTCATGAGCGTAACTATACACCACCAGAAGCTGGCGGGGATACTGCTGAAGGGGCTTACTTGAACTTCATTGAAGACATCGTAGTCGCCCGCGCGCACGTAGCCCCCGACCTCCTGTGAAGCTCCCTCCAGCCCCAAGTATTCCTCAGATCCATCACCCTCTGAGCTTTGAGTAGCAGCTCTGGAGGTCAAGGATAACGAAATACATCAAATCCCCAAAAATATGTTCCAGGGGTCAGGTTCCAGAGGTTCCAGTAGTCAAGAAACTACAACAAAGTATGATATCGAATTCATTCTGTCAGCGTGTATTACCGACAGAACATAGTCGCTTGAACATCAAATGACGCCGGATTGAACTCTTGTTGCCTCAAAGCTCACAGCCCACAGACATTGTCAAGGAGCTGTCTGTATGCAAGTCAGCAGGCTAGAGAACACAAGAAAACAACTATGCGCAACGTGTATGAAGCTGACTTTTGAGCATGGTTCTGTCTGGCATTCAAACAACCTATCTCGTACCACCTTGCGGGACTAGATGGAAACAACTGCAACTGTGTCCAGGGTTGCCCTCCACATCATGCTGCTAACAAGTTAACATGGAATGCATCCGTACGCACAGATTGTACACGCGTACATGTGCATGCATTTTGCAGAAAGATAGGTGAAGGTACATCTCGTGGTCACCATCCGCTGTCATTCGGTTGCTATATCGTTGTTTCTGTTAAGTGAACGATCATCAACAACATCCGAAGATGAGCTTAGTGTTTGGTTCGGCCAAGCGTAGGATTGCTGCACTTGTGTCAGAGCTGTCCCAAATGCAATGTTGGGATCCGTGGATGCTAGTCGAGCAAAAACAGACTCCCAAAAAGGAGGTTGTTGAGTTTTGACATTAGGCTCACATTTCACGACACATGTGTGGGTATGTGCTTGAGCAAAGCTATTGGCTTGGCAAATGCGGAATGAAATATTGTCTCTGTAAAAAAACCCAAAATCCTAAGACCTTCTTCCCTCACATACCTCGTTCCACTCGCCGCGCTCTGCAAAGTAGATGAAGGAGGAGAACATGATGACACTGAGCATGATCAGGAAGCCCATCATGCCCAGAATATCCAAAGAGTCCACCATTGTGAGCCACACGACATGGATCTTGTCGTAGTGCGAGCCTAGTTTGAGCACGCGGAACACTCGCACCAGGCGCACCATGCGCAACATGCGCGCAGAGTTCAAGCTCCCCGCCGGCTTGACTGCCGGGTGTACACACATGCCATGGCGCATCACCACCCGCCCCAAACAGTCACTCCACAGTATTTCACGTCACAGCAGCCCACGCCGGATGGCATGCTTCGCAGACAAACAGAATGGAACTCCACAAGGCTCAAGGCTCATTGCTCAGTGTGTGATATATGTCTCCTCAGTTGGACAACAGCCATCGGTCATACGGGCTTGTGAAGTACCAACGAAAATCTAGCATTCTTGTCAGCCGGTTTCCGCAAATTTGTTACACTGTAACAAATTTGCGGAAACCGGCTGGATCCAAGCACGAGATGATATCCAGACAATCCTGCAAACAAACACCTGAATTCATGTGCTAATATTTTATAGACATGTTTTGAAAATTCGTGGAAGGGATTTTCTTTTTCCAATTAGCACAAAATCTCCTTATGTCTATAACCAAATCACTATGGTATGTATGCGCCCATGGCAGGCAACTTTGAGTGAATTATCGCAGGTGCTCCATGACAAGCTAGCCGACAGTCACAATTCTAGGCGGGTTGTTAAGTTGTCTACGGTACTCCGGTGCCCATGTCTCCCCCGGAATCATTTCCCCAAACGTACCAAATTGCTCCACGCAGAAGGGAAGCACACCAAGCAAATCCACAAGATTCATTGGAGCGCTGATAAAGTCCAACACGTTTGGTGCTGAGATGAGCTTTAACAGATATTAGACTATTAACAGACATTGATACTTGCCACTTCGATTCTGCTGAAATCGGTGAAGGCCTCCTCGGAAAGGTTGTCAATTGTTTCTAAACAAAAGATGCCCACTGTCAAAACTATCGGCAGAAGGATCAGAACAGAGATGGCGGTGGCTGCGCTTGAACTGCAGAATCACGAAATATCCCCCCACAACAGACAAGGGTCAGGGGAATCCACTGCGGCACACTTTACTCAACACATGAACATCAGCGTTACAGCAACATAAAAACAGAAATTCCTTACTGTCATCGCATACGGGGGGAATAAAGTGAGGTGTATTATCAAACGACATGTTCTTTCGGGTTTTAGAGGAGTCAAGGAGCTGCCGTCTCTCTGGGAAGTCAGTCTGCAGAGTTGGAAAAGCGCTTGATCTAAACCAACATTTCCTGAGAAATCATTTGAAAAGTGTAGGGGGTTTCAGGTTAAGATCAGGGACTCAACATTGCTTGCAGAAATCACCTTAAGAGCGTGGGTGGACATGAA
>NHOP01001142.1:0-11634 GCA_018697155.1 Pyramimonas parkeae | reverse complement strand
AGTCAGTATCACATAATGGCGGTTGCCATCTAATATATTGGAGCCTTTGGCCCCAAAATAGTCATCCTGATTCAGGTGCAGCAGCGACTTACCATCTAAGTCATGCCACGTCATACCATCATATCAGATCCAAGGTATGTGCCACAGGGAGTATTTGGGTGATGGAGGGCTAACATCACCCAAATTCTCCCCCCTCATTTGTGCAGCCCATGATGAAATGTGTACAGCTACTCAAACACTTGGTATCCGTCTTCGATCAGTTGAGAGAGCGGCATAAAACGCGGAAGTGGGATATCTGGCCACTTCATCCACCACCATCCTTCACACTTTTCAGGTTCTTTGAGCACAGCTTGTGTGTCCGGCGGCACATCAGTACGCATAAATATTGTTATGTAGTGCTTGTTCTCGTCCGTCATGATGTTGTTATTGACAGTCGCGAAACTAACACGGCCACGATCGATAATTATGCCAGTTTCTTCTTCCACCTCCCGAACTGCACATTCCTCCCATGACTGGAACGAAGCACACGCACACCAGCGGCCCTTCAATCATGGGCTTGCATATAGACAAGCAGATTCATTAGTTGGCAACCATTTGAAAATGCGGATTGTGTGCTTGGGAACTTTAATCTTTCGCTTTCTATGCTTAGGATCTTGCTTGAAAAATTTCTCTAGTCTGAGTTCAGCTGATGGCTGTTTGGTGTTTGGGGCTCTACTCTTCTACATCTCACAATCGATATATCTGAAATTCAAAGGATCTGCTTTGAAGCGGCAAATATCATGAAGGTGTCAAGCAGATGTTTAAACAAACAACAGAAATTCCATGATTTAAAAAAGGATAACCATCTCTACTACGTCTGCTTCTATGTTCATTGCCCCCCTCCGTGAGCTTGCATTAAAATGGCAATGAATATGGACAACTGCAGACGCTCAAAGCATACTTCCAGTCTCGTTGACACCATACCTGCACTAGTTTGGACGAATTCTCTTGATATCTTTGATAGTGAAATTAACGTACTGTGATAGGCATATCGATGTTAGTTGTTCAGAGCATGCAAGGCTCCATATACAATTTTGCAGCATTTCCCATAGACATGGTAAAGGTGTTAGCATTGTAATTCTACTTTGCACGTGCCTCATGAACTGAAAGGTGGGTGTCCAGCCTTTTTCAATAGTTGCACACACCTCTCCAAACTCTAGGTGCCCTCCAGGCAACTGGTACTTGCCTGCGCCATGAGATCCCTTTCGCTGACCTATGAGCACCTCACCCCTTTCCGGAACGCAGACCAAAACACCCACACCTACTCGAGGTGTTTGCAGTTGCGTCATTTCGAGACACGCAAAATCCAGACGCACGAATATCGTCGGTGACCACCAAAGAACACGTCGCGTCAGGAAAAAGTACGATGAACGTGGCACACGAAAAGAAGCACGTGATTGTGGGCCACTCGTTCGGCCGCTGGTATCGGGTCACGTGAGCACCTCAAGCGTTGCGAGATCGCCATGCTGATCCTGAGGGATTTCGACGATCACCGAATCAACAACGTGCGTCCGATTGTTGAGGATGTTGAGCTTCGTGTGATCCCACCCCCCTGTTTATTGACATGCTGCTGAACGGGTATTCGCAAACAATGAACACGCAATTTCTCGACAGGTCACCGGATATCAATGACACCCCCTCCCCCGATCTAAATATAGTCATCATTTCGGCTAACCTTACACTCATTCGCAGGGGCATCTAGCTTACGTATCAAGCGTCTCTACATTGAAACAACGCAAATTTCACCCGTTTCACGACATGATTGTCGAATCATCATTCAATAGATATGTTAGCATCATCCTAACGATGCTGATATATCGCCAAACGTGAATTAAGGAGTTGGTTCTACTACAATAGTTCAGGCGCGCACCTCCAGGCTGTTGATCGGAAGTCACAAGCTTTACCTAAAATTTATAGGTTATTGCTACATCCGAATATTCGAAGATATTCACTGATTCGCGTACGTCCCGGACACAATAGCAGAAATCAACTATTGGTTGGAATATTCAATGCGCGGAAGTAGTCTGAGGAGAGCTGCAGTGAGTGCATACCCGACGATCGCCATTTCGAAGGACCCTTTGGAGGGTTTTGGAGCGATTGCGATCCTCCCGAGACTTGCACGAAACGATCCGATCTTTTGCGTCGATCGCGTACAGATGAGCTGGCAGATGATGAACTCGTGAATGCATCCCAAATATTTCCAGGGCTTTCATCCACAGAGCCGACTCCGCGACGATTCTTTGCCAAATTTCTTCGAGAAATTAACACACAGGATCCTTCATCTAGGGGAAGGAGAGAGGTGTACGACGGCCCGCCAACAAATCGGCGTCTCTGTAATATTTAGCATCCAACGGAAAGTGGTGCACCATCGCTTCTGCGACACTTGCATGGCCGATCAAGTTAGTAGATCATTTCACTCACTTTTGCTGCGTGGGCTTCCTGGCACAGCGAATGGCACACCGTTATGTACTACTGAAGACGAAAGCGAGAGAACTTAGACGTTTTCTAGTGATGAAAAATGGAGAGGGACACAGCAAGTTGCTCCCAGTCTGCTAGCGTCAAATTCATAACAACAATCCCGAGCCGGTGTAGTGGAAGGCGTCTCTTCTTGAATGATGCTTATGTTGATCCTTAGTACCTGTTCCCCTTGAACATGCCAGTTTCTCAAACCGCGCTCAGTTTGGAACTAACACTGCAAGTATAATGTGGAGTACCTTCCACTGCTTGTGTTCAGGCAATGAACTGCGCCAAGCCAAGATGTCAAGTGGGTTTTCGTGTGTTGCACGTAGCTCATTGTGAACCCTGGTGGCTACTGCTCTTTCCACATGGTCTCATGGATTCGACAGTCGGGTATCCACTCATTCTCGCAGCTCTTGTCCGATTCTATCCGCGCATGGGATGATCGAACCATAATATCTGGCATAATCGCGAATATTGACGAATATTCCGATGTGACCAGCGCATGCACAGTGAAGCTCAGCGCACGGGCGGGGTAGATCGGAGTAGATCATGTCCTCATCCAATGGTTTGACGATATGTCACCATCGGTCATCCATTTTAGGATGTTATGACCACAACCTCATTCAATGTATGTACTTGCAGTGTCAGTCGATGGATCATTGACGTGAGGGCTGGATGCCCCTACCAATAAATTTACAGAAAACCAAAAGGGTGAATTTCGTTATAGCCTGCCTCATCTCACTCAAAAGTCGGTCACCGACCGTCGAGGTGAGAGTGTTTTGTCGGCATTCGAACACGTTGAATCTTGATCGTGCGGGAAATGAACTTCAATACTTGCCAAGCCATTCATGCGATGATTTTACGAGTCTCGACGTTCTGTTTCACATTATCCCAGTATCCACCCCCATATGCGAAGGATAATGTGATATTATTATCATCACATCACATCACGCTGTTTCAAATAACAAACAGTTCATTGCAGTTGCCCCGCATCATCGCAATCCAAACGAAACTTTTGTAAACCACCCACCATCTAGATGAGGCTATCCACACGGTGGCGCGTTCTGTCTACGCCAGGCAAAGGTTTATGAGCAGGGCCCCTGGAATAGCATGTGATCGTAGAATCGATACCTATCTGCATTCACGGTGAGCTTCATATCGTGTGGGCACCATCCAAGCGTCTGCAACTCTGGAACCACATCGTAGGAAAATTCTATACCTCGATTCATAATTGCATAGATGAGTGCCACGTCAGCATCATCTGCCGTTGCAGTATCTCGTTATTTAACGCGTAGGGGGTCCGGAAAGTCGATTTCACACTTTGAAAATATCTTTTGAACTGCCACGTCCAATGCTGATATAGAAGCGATGAATGCCATCACTCGCGGATCGAAAATAACCCGTTAATCTAACTAGTTCCCGTACGAAATGTATCAACAACAAAAATCTCCCAGGGTACCATATTAGAATCTATCAGTTCCTAACCACTGATAGACTATTCGATACTGGTCAACCCGACCATGTCGGGCCTAGTTTGTAGGGCGACGGATTGGTAAGCCGAAACCCTGAGTTCGAGCCCAGACATGAGTTACTGTCTAGGACTATGTTCGTCCAAGTCCATGCTGTCTAGCCTCATTGGTCATCTTCGATTCGTCAGTGATCACACCAATCGCGTTAACACGCACCCTGTAAACTGGCGATTTATACATTGATCCCTCACTGGTGAGCGCGATCGCTCTATATTCACCCAGAGGTCATGCCCCCTACTGGAATAATTTAGGAATATGACACGCCGCGACGATGGTGCCGAAGTAGGGTACCGCTCGACTGACATCTGCTCCATCTGCTTACACACAGGCTGGAACTCTTCCCCGAGCGTTCTCGCATGGCATTCCGTTTTTTGTAACACTGAGCTCGAGAAGATTTTTTGTGAGTGCTTATTTTCATGCTATCTTGCACTACATACTTTTCGTTAAACGCTTTCGTGGCCTTTGGGTGTTGTCACGAAACGTTCTCGGCAGCTTGTTGAACAAAAAGTATATTATTGAATGTCTTTCCAACGATGCTGACAACATCATTTTCATCGATGCATAGCGCGACGTGATCTTGACATGAGTTTGATTGTCTAGTAGGTCCTCGTGGTTCCTAGGGACGCTTGTGAACGTTTAACCTCTCGCATATTCCTGTCGCGGTCGTTGTACGAGGGTTGTGAAACCCGGTCGCAATCATTCAATCGTGTTCGCGATCGAATTTTGGTTACGCAACAAGATGGTACCCATGAAATGCACAATTCATGAGTCAGCGGCATGACAACTTAGCAGGAATCCTTAGCAGACCTCCAGTTTCTTCGATATCAAGGGTCAAATGAGTAGGTGTTCTTGAGTTGATACGGCGAACGCTGTGAGAGTTCAGTTTCTTCACCGTATTCACGTTAAGCTTGAAATCATTTTCAAGGATTTTGGTTTTGCAATTGGTTCCTGCGCCATTGCGCATATCATGCACTTGTCTTCTTGCAAAACGAAACCTCACAGGCAATTCACTGTTTTATACTAGATATCTTTTTCATCAAGCAAGGAGCTATGCTTGGAACATATGCTTTCTACATCCGTAAATCCATAATGCGATATTTGCATTAGTTGCGTATGAGCATTGATCCTTTCGGCCTTTTCATGACTTTTGCTGACAAAGTTTTGAAGGACCTGCATTGCAAATTTTCTCAGTGCTTGACAACATTCCTTGTAGAGGAAAAAAACCATCCCTTTGAACTGGAGAAAACCGAATACATTAAATCATGAAAACCAGATGCATCACTATTAGTATCAATGACCGCCTGGGTCAACTTTCCTATCCCTATCCCTCATTTACAAATTCTCGTGCTCGCTGTGTATTTCGTGACAACCGTTGAGCATGTATTTCGGTGCTTCCAATCTTGATTAAGAGACTGGGAAGATCTACTCTAAAGAATATGCCCGCTTGAATGGTTATTGATATCCAAAGTCTGCAAGGCTTTTCCCTTTTTTCTGTACTTTGAATTAGCTTAACAGACCCATGTTGAAGTGATGACATTATTTTGCAGGAATCTTCTTTGTCAATTTACGCATCTCGTCACATTTGAGCAGCCAACGTCAAACAGATATTGTGACTTCTCAATCTTTTAGATCACCGGTGTACAATTTCTGATATTTGCATGAATCGTTAGTCAACATTGCACTTGAGATAATGGTGGAGACAGTGCACCGGACTGCAACCGTCTGGTGCACTGAGATCAAATCGACCAGTGCACCAGACAGTTGAAGTCGTTCAAGCGCGGCTATTGATACCAGTTCAGGATGCTTCAGTTATTGGCCGTCATACGCTAATCCAAGGTAGAACTTTTTTTTTTAAATTCTTGCTTGCCCACTAGTAGCTCGATGTTAGTTTTCAGGAGTTACTCTGAATTAGTCGTCTGCCAGCATCAAGGTTTGTCTACCCAAAAATGTTTCTGATTTTTCAAGCGCGTGGTAATTTGTAAATGCTTTCTGGCAATGATTTCCCGACTTACAGGCCGTGGGTTGTATCCAGGTTTACTTGCATTCGATGTAGTTTTACACCACCATATGTGAGCTCATAGGTACAGCAAACAGGACATTCAGCGCGATTCGCTGTATCACTGTTTGTGCAGTCTTTTCAATGCAACGTATCTAAATTCAGATACGTTGCATTCCCTTTCAATGCTTTTGTAACTCTAGTGACATACTCCGCAAGCCTCCGGAGAGTAGGATGAATAGTTCTAGGCAATCGGAATGCTCGCCTGAGTTAAAGCTGAGATTGCAATTTGGTTGGGTGAATGCTTTGTTGAAGCGTCAAACCATTTCTCGATGCTTTCATCATGTTGGTCATCTATATGAGGAGGCTATCCACGCACAATCCTTATTGTTCCCCAGGTTCCTTTGATACCTACGGGTGATGTGAAAGTGTTTTATCATGAACCACATCACGAGACATGGACATGCAAGAGATGTATCTCATGAGATGTTAAATGTACAAGTGAAGACTCATGACCTTGTGCAGGAAAATCAGGGAGGGTCCGTTACAATAGGAAGGCTTTCAGCTTTGTCCATGATTATTGTATACTCATCCCTGCACATTGTAAATAACGGGATGAGTTTGCGCAGGAATGACTGCAAGTCTTACATGCTTGATGCGCACTGTTCCACAGGCCTCTATTTTCGGTTGGCTGTTCATTTTGGCAACACAAACAAGAGTTTCAAGCGCTACTGTTATCCCTCTGACGCTGGCCTGCTTGCGTTGGCTTGTTCCGAAATCGTTTTGTGCGCAGGTTATAGAAGTTCGCGACTCAAGGCAGCGCAGGACATCCACACACCATGCTTGCAGAGACTCGCAGCGCATTATCCACCTCCGCAAAGGATCGGGAGGCGGTGAGTAGAGTCTACTGGCTGCCCTGCAGTGTTCTCCGACTCCTCATGTTTCATGGATCCATTAATCCAGCGAAAGAAGTGATAGTACGCAAATTGCGCTGTTATTCACTGGGCGTGCGTCGGGAGCTGGGCTGGAGCAAAACGGGAAGCGTCACATGGCACGTACGTTCGTTAACGGAGTCACGCTCCAGCCAAGCTCGAGCTCATCGCAGCAGCCCAGGCTCGAGCATGTGTCCGACTCAAGCCCAGGCGCATCTTGTACCTGCACCTGTTGTGTAGATTCCCGACCCATTTGCTGTGGTTCGATTGTTGGGCCGCCGCGCAACTCACCAGGCATGTTTGCATTGCCTCTACCGCAACAATGCTATCATGGGGCCCGGACACCACTCACCATGCACCTCCCTTGCGTCCCTCCGCCTGTGCCAATCTGCCCGTTTTCCACTTCCCACGGCCTGCACTTCTGATGACGAGGACGGAACCACTGCGCGTCGATTGGTCCAGATGGCGGCGGCCATTGTCAAGCTGCGCGACTTCCTGGAGGCCAGCCCAGCCACCGCGGACGTGCTCACCAGCACCTCCGCCGCCATCAACAGCATGCATGCCAGCTGGGACGCCGCCTCCCACCTGCGGCGCGACGAGATGCTTGGGGCAATGTGTGCGTCTCCCGTCCTTCAATCCAGGTCTCCTGGATCACCCTTGCACGAGAGGTGCCTGCGGTTCGAGTAGGTGGAGAAGCTGTAAAGATTGTAGCGGGGCGGTGGCGGGCAAGGACTCTGGCATCCAGACGGCAATAGGCCCGCCGGGTGATATTGTCTGCCTTGTTCTTTGAGCCACCGCCTGATAGGCGTGAATGGGACTCACTGGGGGATCGTCCGAGTCGTACAGCCGGCGTACAGCCGGCGTGGCTGGGAAGGATGCAAGTATTGGTCCCGTAGGGTTTTTGAATTTCCAAACTCTGTGGCTCACTGACAACTAGAAATCCTGAGGCCTTTATTTGCTATGCCCCTACAGGACATCTTTGGGGTTCTTCTCTATTTTTGTGGAGGTTCGAAAGCAGAGCAGCTCAGCTGATTTTTTTTCATCAGACGAAGCTTGTCTTCATCTTGGATGAGTTTCTGGTCAATAGGTTTCTGGTCAATGGTTGGTTTGGTCGCTCCTGGATTGGACATGAACAAATGTTGATGTGCTGTGTTTTTTTATCTAGATAAAAGATAAACACAAGTTGAGTTCTGGTAGACCATGCTGCTGATGGACCACTTTGCATCTGGGAGGAGCATGTGCGATGCATTATACGAAATACCAACCTCCTTTGGTTAGCCACTATATGGCAAAGTCCCCATTGTCTAATGAACGAGCTTCAGCTTACACCGGCTGTGTTGTCCGGAGGCAATTTGTTTTTGGAGCAAAATTGCCAGTACAGCTTTGTTATTTCCATATTCAAGCGCCCTTGAATACGATGTTTTATCAATCTGTTTATTTTTTTGGGGGGGTATACAATGACCTGCACATTTTTGTCCCCAATGCAGAATTTCATCGTTTCAAAACCCAAGTTGGAGTCCAAAGTGCCGGGTTGGGGGTTCTGATGCAGACCTGTGCGCAACCTTTTTCAGCATGGTGCTGCTTCTATTCCTTCAGGTGGGCAGATACTGTTCTTGTGTGATCTGCAGTAGTTTTTTGGAACATGAAGCAACACGTAGGTGGTGCTCTGGTCTTTGGCAGCATCTTGATGTCGTACGATGGATCACATCCCATGAGTGCTGCTTGCCTCAGGCAAGACATTCAGGATGTGATGACGCGCTCGTCCACTGCTCTGGAACTCCCTTTTCAGCTCTCATCGCGTTATCGTATTGATGTGTCCGATGTTTGTGGGTGGCAGACGGGAATGGGCATGTGGCAGCAAGGGGTGGTGCGAGCGAAGAACATGCGACAGACACTGCACAAGGTTTGTGTGCCTATTGCGGGTCTGCCCTGACTCTTCCTGTGCGCACTATTTCTGTTGACAACGTGTATATATTTTCCTATGTTTGCGCCGTAAGATTTTTCCATTGCAATTCTGTTTGCTTCCTGCCTTCTTTGGAAAAGAAGGCACGCTGCAAAGTGACTCTGTATTAGGAGGGCTTGGTGCAAGATCACACTCAAGCTCATTGTTACACAACCATGCCATTGGTTCGACACCCGGCTGCGCAAACTTCAAGCTACTGTCTCATCGGCACTCTGACGCTTGTTTGTGGGGGAACACTTGTGCTTAAATCAAGTGTCCCCCCACAAACTCAAATGGCATTGGAATGTGATTATTGTGAGGGGGTGGTCAAGCTATATATAGACTCTTGCTGATTAGAGGGTCATCGCCTGCAAGGGTGTCCAACCACCAATTGCCTGCGGGTGAAAGATCTTCCCACGTTGGGGATGAAACCCAGCCCCCTTGGGACTCGAGTTCGACGCTGTAGCGACTGGACCGTCCGGAAATGGCAAAGAAATCACAGCAATATGGGTTTCCACAGGACTTCCCTCGATTGCTTCATGGTGTTGCTTTCAATACTATTGCTGTGAGTTTTGTACTTGTGGATAGTTGGTTAGTTCTTATCGGCTCATGGATGATACAACTATCGGTGAGTACGCAAGTCTCGTTGAAGACTCCGCACTCCTACTGCGATTTTGCATTCTCTCCTGGTTTCATATTGTACCTGAGATATCCTTGAATTCTGACCTTTGTTTGTGTGGGCGCTCCTTGTTTGACAATTGGAGCAGCATCTGTTCGTGGCAATCATTGTAGCGGTACGCGCCCCCCCCGCTCCTGTACATGTGTTTACGCCTCGTGCTGCGCCAACAGCTAGCATGTCTGTGTGGATTTTGCTCAGCAAGCTGCTCCTTGGATCCAGCTTCCTTTGATGTGACCCATTGGTTTTCCTAACTCCCTGGCACCTGGATCTTGCTCAAAAGGATTGTATGGGAAATGGAATGCCATTCTGACTTTATCAGAACTTGTTTCCCTTTGGTAGGATGGTCGTTCCACACAAGGCCAGTGCGAGTTTGCAACCCGGCTCCAACTCTGCATGATGTCGTCTAGATTTGCGACGTGAAAAGATGGATGAACATTATAAGCACTCTTGTGCGGAAACGATTGCTTTGCGTACGTCCGATGGAAGTGAACATAACAAAGCCTATGGTGGTTGGGGATAGTCTGCAGGCAAATAATTTCTCGCAATCCTGGTGGTTAGCATTGGTTGTTCTGGTGGATACAAGATATGCACCAACTTGGCGTTTTTTGCGGTCTCGCACCTTCCTGTTGGTTATAATATCTTGTCCGCACTCACCTGTAGAAATTCAAGTGGTGGCAGGACAAGTTCAAAAACTGGTGCGATGTGCACTGTACTCATGAGTATACAGTGTGCTTTCTTCCAACAAGCAAGCTGCACGCTCCAACAATGCAACCAACGAACTCGGGATCGGCACGCATCAAACGTCGTTTGCAGTCCCTCACCTGTGGGAGAAATGTGTTGGTTTGGTTCCACAGCTATGCTTCAAGATTCTTGGGTACCAAATCGCCTATGAACTGTTTTCTCCGCTGTACGACGACGACAGTAAATGGCAGCCTCCCGGCGGCGACTCCTCCGGCTTGTACGATAATGTGAGTGGCTCCTCCACGCCCAATCTGACAATGCGTGGTATCAATGCTTGGTGTAAAACGAAAGTCTACCCAGTCAGACACATCGCGTAACTGTTTGGGATGCGCGAGAGCAAGCAGAATGTTCATGTTCAAAAATCGTCCAAGCTGCCAGAACCAGCACAAATTGTCCGAGCAATCAGGCGACCGGTGCTTGTTTTGACAGTAAAGTGCCCTGACATTAAGCTATTGAGTTCAACATACGTACTACTTGCTGTTGATATGGACTGAGAAGGCCGCTACCCGATTGCCTGAGGGTACCGCGTAAATTCTTGAGCAGATTTGTTGGAATTGACATCTGATTTCATCTGCGCCATGTCGAATGGACTAGTTGTTTGTGTCGGGCCTCAACTCGTTGCCATGAGTTTGAGCTCAAACATTGCCTTCGATTGGTGAGCGCTCATACTAACCGCCCAACCTCTCCTAGTGCTTTCTGGTGGTTTGAGAACGTGACTTTCATATTGGTCAGCTATGCCCGAAGCCTGGGTAGACACTTTGTGAATCACGTTTTCGACTCATCGATCTGCGTCCCCACAACTACAAGAACATACATCTCTTAGAGAACTGCGCTATGGCCCTTCACGTGTTCCTCGCGCGTCTGCCTGTGCCCTCGGCGCTGGGGTCTTGTTGCTGCAGATCCACTTCATGTACAACTTCATGTGCGTGGTGATGGTGGCCGGCATCACGAGCGGCGCCATGGCGGAGCGCGGCCGCATGGACACGGAGCTGGGCCTCTTTGTGGTGCTGGTCACCTTCACTGTTCCGGCGGCGATGCACTGCGTCTGGGACCGCGGTTTCCTCTCCCCGCACGCCTCAAACCCGATGTTTGGGGTGGGGCTGCTGGACTATGCCGGTGCGGGGGTGTTGCACGTGGTGGGGGGCACTGCGGCGCTCATCGCCTCAGCTCTGCTGGGCCCGCGCCTCGATGAGGGCGGACGGCCTCGATTCAGGTGCGATAGGAGCTCACCTGAATTTCCATTTTGCGTTTTTCATTCGATTTTATATATTGTGGATGGATTTTTTTTTTTTTTTTTTTTTTTTTTTTTTTTTTTT
>NHOP01001141.1:0-11633 GCA_018697155.1 Pyramimonas parkeae | reverse complement strand
AGGGTTAAAGGCCGGTGCGGGCTTTGATGATCATCAGTTGAGGCAACACTTACCTGGCGGTCGGGTTTCGAATTCAGGCAAGTCGCATATCGAGCCTACCAACTAAGCCACATGACGTGGTCACAAACAATGTACGGTTCTATACTGATCCACACCACCCACTTTCTGGCATGCTTTTAATCTTGCAAGGTCGTGACTCAACATGCGCACCTGGCCATCCTGTACGGTTGTGCCCGCTGATTGAAGCTCACGCTCGAATATGCATGCCTGAGAAGAAATCGTTTGCCAACACTGGACCCGTTGTACAACACAAATGCGAGACCTACAGCACGTTTTCCTGACCTGGATGGAATGGATTGACTTTCACTGGAGGTCCCCACTGCAAGTGGGAGGCCTGGCTGGTTGTTGCATACGCTCTGCTCGTGATTCTCAGGAAGACTTTCTGTGTCAGGTACAGTAAACAAGCGTGGTAGCAGCATCTCAACTACGATAAATACCCTTTGCTTTCCACTGTTTCAGAGAGGGTTTAGAAATAATTGGAGGCGAGATATCATATCTCGCCGGATGTGTTCGCCTCCGCAATCCTGTGGAAGCTTGCCTGTGGCTACTTTCCTAAGAGACGACATGTCTTGACATAGCACCCAGACCCTTTGCTCCCCAACAACGATCATAGCTATTGTTCAACCCCCGCCTTGTGAGGGCTTGAATCCGGGTTTCTGAACCCCAGCCAGGGGCGTTGCCCCCACCCTTTGCCGAGCGGGCAATGTATATACACGCCAAAAAATGTAAACCACTGCATGAGGAACTTGCTCCTTATGCTGTGAATGAGCAGATGATCTGGACGCTCTCAAACTGCAATTCGCTTCTGTTTTGTCCCTTCGAGTGTTTCTCAATGCCACTGGTTGTTGGGGCGGCCGGCGGAGTGCGCCTGCTGCAGATGCTCAACACCTTGCACGACCTCATCCTCGACCACTTGGAGCGGCAGAGCGTGCTCATGGCGGATCAGGTAGTTTCCCCCACAGAGTACATGGCCAACTGGATGCTGGAGAATGGTTGGCAGGTGGACACCGAGCGTCTCTCCATCCATCCCAATATCTTACCCGGCTGGGTGCAGCGCCAGAGGTGAGATTGACAGTTCTTAGACTTTACCCTGCTCTCTCCGTGAGCAGGATAGACTATCGTGCCCAATTAGTGGCTCCGCCGCGAATTGTGAAAGTAAAGCAACGGAACCCAAGCTTAACCCGGATCCCTAGACTCCTGAGCGCTTGCGCGGTGGTGAGCGAAAAGTTAGAATGCGGCAGCTGGTTGGGCAACGCTACATCGATTGTGCCACCCGCCTGTGGTTCGGAGGGTTGGCAAGATGTTTCGTTTTTTAAGAGTGCCAATTGTCAAATCGCGTGAACGATCAGCGCAGAAACGAGCTGGCTCGCTAAAGGGTTTGCAAGGCAGGAACAAGTGCTGGTAGTTCCTTATGTTTTCGCGGACGTTGCGTTTTCCAACCCATGCTGGGTGACCTGGTCAGTAGAGCGGCGGCCTGATTCTACCTAGGTCTGCAGTTCCATATCTCTCACCGGGTGTTTCATGCCTTGGCCACTGAAATTTGTCAAACGCTATGTTGACTGGCGGCTCACATTCAATAACCGTGTGATCATGCCTGATCGTCTACAACACCGCCAAGAGATTCGATGGAGCGAAATGATATTTGAATTGTTTTGTTCACTCGAATGCTGCCTACTGTGCCTTCAAAGGCGCGAGAAAGGTGCGCATTAGAGATTCCTGTTCAAATACTTCGCGCCTTTGAACAGGAATCTCTAATACGCACCTTTCCGAGTCTGGGCATGAAATCCACAAGTTGTTTATGTGTTCTCTCGGTGCAAGCCATTGTATCCGGATCTGGCTAAACGATACTGGCTCAAACTCTGATGCCCAACCATCCGAACATACTTCTCGTAGTTGTATGCTCAAAGTATCAGCGCAAGGATCTCACGGAACTAGGGTATGGCTCCCGACAAGCTCTCCACTGCCAGGGACAAAACACTAGCGAGTGTGCGTGGCATGTTGTCACGAGTGTTTTATTTTCCGCAGTCGGCATCCTATCGCAGCGCTGCACTGGTCTCACCTGAGTGACCTGCACGTTGCTTAGAAGGAACTGTTTTCAAGCCTTGCAACGTGCAAATTGGCACTTGCTACGCATCGATCGCATGGTTAGCTCTATTGAGTTGGGGATACAGAGGCACCAGCGAGTGCAGGAATAGAAAGTCGCGTTTGCCCTCAACGGTATAGTTTGATCGATTATTTTCCTCTTTTAGCTACGCTCTATTCATTCTGTCTGCCTTAGCAAGGTATTTGGCTCAATAACAAGCACACATATTCCTAAAAGCTAATGAGCGCGTAGAAATATGTGCGCTTGCACTTGGGCACCATTCGTTGATCGACATAAATCCTACCGCACTGTGTGGGAAACCATGCCATCTGAGTCACTCACCAAATTTTAACTTTGCAAAATTACCTCGCAGTGACAAGAGAAGTGTCCAAGCCCCTCGGCCTGTAGCTTCTTGAATTATCAATTCAATGCAGGAAACTTACATGTGGAGGAAACCAAATAACGACATGAACTCCTTTGCCAACACGTACGTATTCAGATCCGAGACTTCGCTCCCGCTGCGCTGCAATGTACTCTCTACTTGTATACATCTACAAACATGCAGTCAAATATTGATTATTATGTGCATTATAGCTTCTCGACCTGTGAACAAAGATCACGTCCCTCTGCATATATTAGCATTGTGACAGCGCTTCATCCCAATTGTAATCAAGCCGCACACTGCATGTATTGGACAAATCGACTTTGGAGGTTGATCAATGAGGTAAAACACTGAAACGCATGACAGCGCTCTGCTTCTGACACCTTGTGTATGCCAGAACAAAACTGAAAGGATAGGGATTCTTAAAGGATAGGGAACCAGGGCAACTTGCCTAAATGCTGATTTCCTTCACGATGGAACCTCAAACCCAGTGCATTCAATCGCACGCGCGTGCAAGCACAAGGCTCAACATCCAAGGGGACCGGTGTAGAGAACTCCGCGAAAAAATGTTTCTTGACCCATGTCGACTGAAACCGGTGCGCTTTTCCATCGGAGCACAGAATAACACTCAAAACTCGTCTATCAGGCCCGTGGCTGAGGGTAAAAGGGCTAGCCCCCCCCAACCCTCGAACCAACCCTCCTGATGTGGAGGGTTCACTATTATTTTTAATATATCAGGTCCGCACGCATGTTGAGTGATCCAAGGAAAAGGCATCTCGACGTCCCATTGGAATTCCCTGCTGATAATCGCGAATCCATTGAAATACGTCAAGATGGTGTCGTTGTGCCCGCGGGGACTTTCTCGCAGCCGGATAGTGCTGGAGGACGTAGTCATCATGGAGGTGGTGTTCTTTGGGCGGCTGGAGCTCAAGAAAGGCCTGGTGCTGTTCTGTGACACGCTTGATCAGCTTTCGCGTGATCCAGCAGCCATGGAGGGGATCAAGGTCACCTTCCTAGGAAGGATCCCGGAGGCTGCGGAGGAGAGGCTGATGATGAGGGGCGGTGAGCGAATAGGGTTGAGGGTAAAGGGTCGTTAAGGGTGTCACGCCTGCACCGTTGCGAGTTTAGGATATGGCACCCATTCGTACCCTCTACAAGTTTGTTGTTGTGCGTTGCGTTGTGCAAGCGTAGGCTTCAAAGGTAGGGTTTGTAGGGAAGCTGTCTACCTGGTTAAAACGGCGGTCTGCTAGTCTTGTAGCTGAGCGTTCCTTGGTAAGGGGTAGGCCGGGCCTGGTGCAACGATTCGTCGTCTCTCGTGCCAGCTGGCGATTTGACGTCGGCGGGCGGGCGTGGCCCTGCAAGTCACCTAATATATCGCAAAACTTCTGGTTGGTTCGAAGTGCCATATGCTAAGGAAACCTGCCTGAGCGTTGAAAAAAGACCGGTTGGAGTGTTCGAATTAAATAGTTTCTCTGGTTCCCAATCAAAGAGAGGTCCATGCGCATGTTCCATCTCTAGATATGAAATTGATTGAATATTGATTTTCTACAGATACGCACTGTGGAATGGTGTTATCGATTAGAGTTTTGAACAGCACTTCATGGATTGATGCTGAACGCTTTAAAAGTAGTGTTTGTGTGTATGTCCCGAATCTGAGACCGCTGGCGGAGGCACCAGCTTTTGGGTCAACAGGAGGCATACAGCAAGCAGTCCGCCGAGTTTCTCATCATTGATTTTCTTCCAAAGGAAGATGTCCAGGATTTTTCAACAAAGAAAATCCCATCAGATTGGCCACAAATGCGCGTTTGCGGGTCTAAAGTGTGTTCGCAGGTGGTTTGTGCATTTGAGCCCCTACCTAAGAATGCCTACATCTTCTCCAGGCACTGTCATCATCTGAACAGAATCCAAATAGATCAGTTGCACCGGCCGCAGTACGGTGTCAGGGGTAAAGAAGCGAAGAGAAACCCCATGCGAGCGCCTCTTTTAAATTGAACTTGCATCACGTCCGTCCGATTGGAGAGGTCAAGTCGCGCAAGCAAGTTGACCCGCGACTGGGGATGATATCAAACTGTCGTACTAGGGATCAGCCCCATGTCAGTAGACCTCGAAATTTTCAATAGACCAACCGAGCCACATCGTATGCAAGCGCGTGCTTGTTGTACTCTGTTTGGGGCGTAGGGGACGCGTCGTCTGGGCCTTAAATATGCTTCGCTTTGGAAGTGAGTGACGGTGTGTGTGCGTGTGTGTTTGGGGGTTCGGGTGTGGGTTGAGGTAGGTGTGCGTGCCAAGTGCGACGAGTACATAAAGCAAAGATCCAAGAAGTGGAAGTTCCCCTGGCAGGTTTTGAAAGACATGGATGCCCAGGCGCGCATGGACTACCTGAGGTCCGGTTCCCGCCTGGCTGTGATTCCGTCGCTCATGGAAAACGCCCCCTACACGGTGCTGGAGTGCCTGGTGGGGGGGATCCCCTTCCTCTCACATCCTGTAGGAGGCATCCCGGAGCTGATTGTCCCAGAAGACCACGATAGGGTGCTCGTGGAGGGCCCCAACCAAAAAGCGCTGTCCAGAAGAATCCTGGAGGTGCTCAGTTCCGGCTTGCGACCTGCGCGTCCCCGGGTGCGTGTGCGCGCTACAACAGGATCTGGTTTGTGGATCCTGCTTAAGGGTTTGGTGGTTAGGGTTTACATATTGGGGTTTGGGGTTTAGGGTTTCGGGTTGCACGCGTCAGTAAGGATACTGACAACTTGCCTTCGTGGCGGTTTGGATGAGCGAGTGTTGACTTTTTGATGACCCGACTACAGAACTACCGGATGGAGGATGTGGTGAGTTTTATGTATGTGTCAATAGGCCATGTCGAATGAAACGCGCGTTGTTCTGTTGGTGCACTGGTTTCCCTTCATAGCTCATAGACCGCGTCCCAAGAGTCCAAACACATGTTCTGTGATCCAGGCAGAACATGTCTTGCCATCATTTCGGGTGGCCTACTTGGTAGGGTGTCGGTTCGATGCGTGGGCTGCTGAGTTTTTGAGCCCCTAAGTGTATGGTTGCTGCCTCAGCCGATGGCTTATCAAAGGCCATGCTGGCTTTGCGGGTCATCTTTGAATAGCGAGTGATTCTACCAGCCGCCTAAACAATCACCATGAAACCTGGTGGTACAACAGCTTACATCGTCATCCGCATCAGGATAATCTGCTGCTCTGTGTACTTTACAATGGAGTGTTGAGTGTTGATGTAGTGCGTCGATTTGCATCCCAGAGCTCTTGTGATCGCTGGAAATAACTTGAAGGGAATCCTACCATATATCTGGCGGGAAGGATGACCTACAAAACTAACTGTCAACATCTGCTGGACTGGAGAACAAGCCTTGCATGCCGATTACCAAGGCACCGATGCGCTGATGTACGATCCGGCGGATTGCCAGTCGGCTTTGTGAACTTGGGGATACAAGTGCGGCGTTCCACTCTACTAGCCTAGCTTTCATCTTGTGGGCATTGATTCCAGTGGTTGTCGTAGGAACTGGGCTCCTTTGACGAAGAAAGAACTTTAGTTAATCGTTTGAAGGATACTGTCTCCCCCTCACACAACTCTCCAGTGGGGGAGACTTACCCTCCATGTTAGATGCCTCGTGGTGTGCTTCGTCATCTTGTATGGGCGAAGTTACAATCCATACTATGTGTGCACACAATTCAGCAAATGCTCGATCATTTTCTGGTGTCAACTTATATCTCGGTACTTTGAATCGAGCTCTTTTGGCTATACGTGCAGGCTGAAGGTGCTCCAGAGAAGGCGTGGGTGATCTGGCATCACATTCTCATGTATGAGAACCGCAACAAGGACCACATGGCCAACTCGTTGCAAGGCTACGATCGCCCTCGAGTGAGTGTGTGCATCGTCACCTTCAACAATCCGTCCACGCTCAAGCAGGCTATCATGTCCATAGAGGAGCAAGACTACAGCAATGTGGAGGTGTGTTTCGAAAGAGCAGCAAGACGCTTTGACGTCACTGTGGCGGGGTGTTATATTCCGAAGGGCTGAAGACCAACACTGTAGTTTGATTCAAGCTCAGCGTCGCCTAGGCCCAATTCTACAAAGAACCTCCAAGTCAATTACCAGGAACGAGCTTTTCATGGCTCTTGGGTTGTGACGATAGAATGTCACCTGGGCGCACTCTGAACCTTGGCACGTGGTAGAACTATCTGCTTTTACAGAAATCACAGCAACTGTTTTCATTGTCACTTTGTCCAATCCTTTGATCATCGAATCCATCCAGGTAGCGCACCGTGGCTGTATTGTTGATATCTGAGAGGCGGGACTCCTTGCTGTTGCGGATGGCTTGTTGGTGCAGATTGTGGTGGTGGACGACGGAAGCACTCAGGCCGACGCGATGCAGTACCTGCAGGAGCTTCAGCTCAAGTTTGCGGCAAAGGGATGGTTCTTCAGGAGGCAAGAAAACCGTGGGCCTGGGGCAGCACGCAACCACGCTGCACAGCTAGCGACAGGTGCTGCTGTCGTATCTCTTCTTGGGGGCGCACCCTGCAGTTGACAAGCAAGGATGAGATGGGCAACGAACAACCGCCAACTTATGTACACGAGTACATGAGTCGGTGTATGTAGTGTACATCCACCAACATAGATACACAATATAATGTGTACATACACGGAATAGTGTATATACGAATTACACTAGTCCGGTGGCGATGTCGGCATCTGCTGTCTGTAGATGGTCTGATGTGTGTTTCGATATGATACATTTGAAGGTTGCTTTGTTTGGCGCGCAACTCAGTTGACATGGCTCCCCAGCCGCTTTATGTATAGGGACATTTCTCTGTATGTATAGGAACATGTCTCTGTTTGTATAGGGACATTTCTTTGAATGTATAGGGACATGTCTCTGTTTGTACAGGGACATGTCTCTGGATGTATATGGACACTTCTCTGTATGTATAGGGACATGTCTCCGTATGTATAGAGATATGACCCATACCCAACAACAGACAGGTATACATGTCAAGTGAGTTGTGTCAGCAAGGCATCAATAACCTTCAGGACCCGTGTGACAAGTGAAAAGGCACATATCACAGGATGCATGAAGACGAGTTTTTGTCATCTGTACATATTGGGATTATCCAAATACGTTTTGCCATTCAAAAAATCAGCTAGGGATGCGCTTGCTCTGCATATTGATCCCATCTACGATGATTGTATGTGCACATGTATGTGTCCGACTATGCAGTATGCCCATTGGCCGGTTCGGCTGCTACATGGTAATCTGCATGAGTTCTCGCACGTTTTTGAATCTTCGAGACTTACTTCTCCTGTGGAAAATGCCGAAAGTTCCGATGCGGAATTGATTTTCCAATATTTTCTGATGTGATGGCCTGTCGTAAATCTTACTCCATGATACGTTGCCGTCATGACCAAGAATCATTGCTTTTCAAGCAACATCTAGTTTCGTATACATCATTTAATGATGATAATCATGATGAATTTTTACGCATACATTCTGCCAATGTGGCACTGCCCGGAAGCTCCTGGTGTGCAACAATCCTCATGTTGCACACCAGGAGGAGTGCATGAGTAGTGCACTCCTCGTGGTGTGGTTTTGAGTATGGCTTTGAGTAGTGCATGCAAACATCTTGCTTTAGCGGTCTTGATGTATTTGCACTAGCATGCAAGATTCACGCGTTTCCTTGGTTTTTCTTGAGGTGTGCTGTTTTTCTCGGTGTGACACCTGTTTCGTGTCCAAGTTGCTACGGCAGACGGTTGTAAACTTCTGGCGAAAGCAACTTTCAGATAATCAGAGTCAACCCACTGGTTTCGAACAATGCAGGTAAAGTGTGTGAAACGAATGATGTCATGTGCATTTCACAGTAGTTAGTTGGATACTGGTGTGTCAATTTTGTTTTTGGTTGCCTCGAAGCATTTGCTGTGCGAAGAAGTATCTAAGCCAGCAAGTAATTGCACATTGGATGAGATGTGCACAATGCATACTGTAAGCACACATGCGATCAGAAACATACAATCATAGAAAACTGCTCTCCTAGCGTTCATGAATGTGGCGACCATGTGTTGGCGACGTCGCTGGACTCAAGTTGTTGTGTGCACTTGAAATTTGGATACGTACACGATAAACTTCAAATAATCGAAAAATTTCCACCAGTGATATTATTGTATGCACCACTCAATGCGCATGAGGACAATGTCCATTATCACTAATGACTGGTGGAACGACTGCCGGACGTCTACATGCTGTTAAGAACATCAATCATTCCAAATGCAAGTATTTTTGCATACACGAATGGTGATCATCCTGCAATTGTTTTAATACAATAAGAACCACTCCTTAGCACATGCTTTTTGCCACTGCATGACCTGCACTAGACGCAGAAAGTGTGTTGTTGTTTTACTTATCTTCTGCCAAATGTTGTGCACGAGTCCATACTCGTTGAAAGGCAAATGTTTATTATGTCGCCCTCTTTGCCCGCTTACACTCGTGTCTGTCAACAATCGGCCATGAGTTCATTCATGTCTGCACCTGGTACACCTGGCCATATGGAGAAGCAGCAATAGTGAAGTGTTCAACTTTTATGTCCATTTTGCAGCATACCTCACGATCTAAGTTCCCCCAAGCTGCGAATGGATATCTTTTTGTTCCGGACTTCTAAATGAAGCAAGTATAACTGATTCCATCCTCCATAGATCCAACAGGCATGCATCCGGCTCAGCAAAATTCTGCATAGTGTTCCACCTCAATCAAAAGCAAGTCAATTATCAGGGCCATCGGATGGTGCTACTGTGTTGCAGCCCCCGTGTACACGCACACTCAAAAGCATTGATTCTATCTTTATGTCCAAACACGAGACATACAAGAATCCATGACGAGTTATCTCTAGCCCCCCGAAAGAGTACAACCTTCAGTAGCTTCCTGCTCTAAAGAGGTGCAATGCCTTCCACACTAAGCATGCACAATGAGCGCGAAGATCGCAGCTGTTGATCCTGCAGTGCAAGGTTCAATTCCTCGCCAAATCCGGCCAAATCCACTTTTTCGGTTGCTTGAACCGTGTTTGTTGGGCGCTGACCAGGCGAGTGGCTGATGTTCATGGACGACGACAACTACGCCAAAGTGCACGAGATCCGCACGTTCGTGGAAGTGGCGCACCACACTAAAGCAGACGTGTGCACTTGCAGTAACGACTACTTCGCAGGCAACGATCCGCCCACCCCAGACCGCGTGCCCACAGGTGAGCTCCGGATTCCGGCCCGTCACCACTGCGCTGCCAAACCCTCTGGGATAGCTTTGACTTGAAGTTGCGTAACGATTGAGTGATATGCGGGTCGCTTTCACGAACCAAGAGCAGACAACGTTCAAGCCTGCACGGTGTAGAGGCGATGGATATGGCGATTGTGGTGGTGGTGGATCCGCTAGTTATGACGGCCGGGGATAGATGACTACCCGAGTAGAAATTTTTCTGCTCTAAGGTTCATACCTGTTGCCAGTGTTGACTGCGGGAACCTCATGCCTTCAATGATCTCCTTGCAAGGTAGTGCGGCATGTATCTGCGAAAGCCAAAATTCTGCCTTTGACAGAAAGTAGAGTTCAGATAAACGCGTTCCTTATCGTCATTATACATGTTGGTACCCTGATGGTTGACACAATGGTTGATTGGCTTTTGAAACGTTGCATGCTGGACTGTCCGTGCTCTTGCAAATGTCCTGGAATTGGAGCGCCACTGCATTGTGCATGGGGTCCGTGTGCTGCTGCACCTCGTGTGACTTGTCAAGCATGCTGGGACACAACGAAACACAGCGAAATACAATACAAGATCAAATATGTTTTCGACTCATGTACTTAGGGTAGCCCAGGTGTCTCTGGAAAGGTATTTATCAGCTCCAAGAGTCAATTTTTGGGTGTTCATTGCATTCCTTGTAGGTACCCTGCCAATCTCAAAGGGGCCTATGTTTTATTTTGTGTGAGTTTGAAGGTCAACATTGACATCTGCGATGGATGCTGCACAGTATGAGAAGATTGTGTGGCTCTAAATCAAAAGCACCTCACACGCAATTTTTTTCGTGCCTGCACAGGACGCTGGGTGCCACTGGGCGCGGCAACCACGGTGGGAATGTTTCAAAACATGTATGGCGATACAAATGCAATGATCAAGAAGGAGGTGTTCCTCAAGGTACAGAACCCAGTGTTTGATTTTCCTTTAGCATGAGGATATCCCCAGTATCCTTGCATGCAACAACAGTTGTGAACCGCCACATATCTTTTTGTTATGCCTCCTTGGAGGTTGCTTACCAGCAAGCATGGCCAGAGATGACATTTTCGGCGAGAACAAGAACTTCCTGCACTGGGGACCAAACATACTTATGTTGGGGGAACCGAACCCGCAGCTGTCTCAACAGCCACGACATATGGATACATATGCATGCCACTGATCCATTGCTTATTTGTTCTGATTTGAGGCAAGCTCAGATCCAAATCCCAGCCCCTTTCATCCCCCCTAAAATGCGATGTTGATCATGACAAGTTGCGGCATATGCTCGTTGACGGGACGTGTGCAATTCTAGAGGACCGTGCAACTCGAGGTTGAGAGACAGTGGTTTGGTTAAGCTAGGTGCCACGACGAACTTGGTTCTGCGGATCAGTGCCAAGGCAGACTCATCACCCGCCACATCTACAAAGTCTCCCTTATTTCGCTGTCGCCCGCTACTTTCCTTCCCATGTTGTGTAGCAGAATGACCGATTGCACTAGAAATTTTGTTCGACACCACGGTGGATGTTTTTGGATGCTGGGAAATTCGTAACAAAATGCGAACGGCAGCACTGTGGTGTTCGATGGAATCTCAATGATCGGATCTACATCAATGTTTACGCCATGCGGGTGGCTCCGAGCGTCCCTTCTTCCCTCACCCCTGCCCACTTTTGCTGCAATCTTTTGATCACACGACTCTGCCTAACATCCCGTTCGACCGCGAGCCCCAATCGCACTTGCCGGCGCTCATCCCAACCACGTTGATTTAGTGTGCAGTCGTGTGTGTTGTCCGTATGCGCAGCTAGGAGGCTTCCCTGAGGACTTTGGCTACGCGTTGGAGGATTGGGAGCTC
>NHOP01001140.1:0-11634 GCA_018697155.1 Pyramimonas parkeae | reverse complement strand
GATACATTCTCCTTGGACCACAAAATCTGTGTGTTGATAGGATACACGGATTTCGAAGGTGACCTTGTGCACCGATAGAACTTAGCCCTATTCAGATGACATGAAACACCGCCCTTGTGGCAAGGGTCATGTCCCCATACATAATTTCATACATATAGTCATACAGGGATGATCAAACTAGATTTCTATGGATCCTACAATGCATGGTTGTATACCGAACGTATGGATTTCCAAGGTCACACTGCACCTACTCAATTGATACGGGTCTCCACCCTTCTGGTGCAGTTCATGTCTGTATATTTACACATTCTGGATTTCACACACAGCATAGTCTCAATAAACTAACCGCAACCAGAACTCTACACTGGTGCCCAATTGAGATGTGTTACCGACAACACACCATCTGATTTGCACAGAGTATACGACGCGCAGAGAATACAGTTCCCAACGACTGGAACATGAGAAACGCCTCCACAGTGCTTGCACTTGCTTACGCACTCGAATAAGCACACAGATAATGAGGCATACCTCTTGAACCTGTCGGCGCACATCCTACAAGCAGGAGTCATATTTCATTGTACATGCCTACGTACGTTCACGTACGCAGTCTGTAATCTGTTTCAAGTGCGTACGGACACCTGAGAAGTTTTTCATATCTAGAGGGCGCATCAAACAATCCTCATGGGATCACAGTATTCGTTCCTTTGGAATGCGCGATTGAACATGCACCGCTCTTGTGATGATAGTTGTGTTGTTTTGGTAGAATTTTAAAGTACGTCACTTGTTCAGATACCATCATTGCTTTTCTGCTTGTGGAGCGGCCACATCCCAAAATACACAGATGCTCGTTTCGACTCCACTATCTATCTGCAAGCATTTGTGATTGATCCGGCGCAGTACTCTGGAGGTTCGTAAGCTTTGGAACCCAACATGTGATTGAGTTTGCATGGCTACTCGCCCATTCAGCAGGGTTATCTGCCAGAGTGTACGAGCACAGATAAATATGTCATGTATAAGTATGCATAAATCCAACTGCAATAGGGCACACACGATCACATTGATTGGTCATAATTCACCTGGCATAATGTTTTGCTGATATGGTGCAAAAAGCACCTTGTCCCTGTGACACTAGGGGCGTGCTTTTAGAACATCGATCTCTACTCTCAATTCGTGGGATCTACGAAACACACAAAGAGATTGGCGTTTAACCTGCTCGCCAAAATTCCAACAAGCCAAACAACCTGCCTACATTCTGTGCACCAAGCGATTTCACTCAGCGTTCGTGTCTGAGAGGCGGCACTTTGCCGCACAGCACAAGACAGCAACGTAACCCACGTACATGCTGTAGGGTTACAAGCACATTGCCCTCGGAAAAATAGTTGCGTAACCTTTTGTCGAAATGTTTCGTACAAGCACTGACCACTCTAACTTTTCACTGTTGCGCAGTCAAACCAACGGAAGGAATCGTCTTTCTGTCACAGATTTTCTCAACATCCCCGACCCAGTGGGCGGGCGCATGCAGAAACCAGAATGTGGACAACCCCCAAGTCTCAGGGGCGACTCAAAGAGTGACCTGGAAGTATCATGAGGGATGCCAGCTCGCAACCCGAGCCCAAATAACCTGGTCTGACTTGAGCACAAAGCCACAATCAATCACACATTCGCTACTGCACTCCTCCATTTCAAATCTCAACCACCGCTGCAGCAGGTGGCAGGAGACCTGGACAAGCTCTCGATAAGCTTCACCTCTGTCTTCGGATGGTTCGCATGAGCCCGTGACGTGCATTCTTCGCTTGTTGAACAGGGCATGTGACCCGCAGTTTGTAATGCACGGCAAGTCTGTTTCACCCCACGTTGGAAAGGGGGGGACGACCAAGGGGGATGTCATCAGCGCGCAGGCCAACTTCCCGAATTGCAAGCAGCTCTGTTTAACGACGGCCCAAGAGAATCAGCACAACCAGCACAAAGGCGGCGCGGGTTTGGTTGTCTGCCCACAATAACGACTTCACAAATGCTCTGGAAACTCTCAGTACCTCACGCAACATGGTATACCCTCCGCGTGGTTCCAGAAAACACAGACCGAGGTCATGTGTCGAACAGTTGCTTGTTGAATTATATAACGCCTGGACCAGTCAACTAGTTCCATTGCAGGGGATCGAACTTGTATTTCTTGACAAAACACCACGTACTTGGAGAGCATACCACGTCTCAAACACAGAAGCCTCGATGGAGCGAAGTACGAGACACCTACCATACAAATGGACGTGAGCCTGAACATACTAATATGCAGGCAGGCCAATGAACTGTTGCAGAGTGACTACACAAAAATGGTTCCAAACATCATTTTTATCTAGAATGACAACCACAGGGCCTGCGCATGCTGAACTAAACTTAACGATTCGCACAAGAGGAATCAGTGACTAATTTCTTAACGATGATGCCTGAAACTTCCAGAAATGGGACGATCTCGGTTTCAATGCATGTTTCGAATTGCGAAGAAAGTGTAGCAGGCGATATCGGAAAATTTGCATACGCAGACATGACCCGCAACCGAAAGGCGGTGAGCCTTTCAAAGTGAGTCGCACCCAAAACATAGTGGAAAAGCTTTGTCCCGACAATCGTGCACCTGCGCACATTCTCTACTGGCAGGCATGGATCGGGGTTAAGGGCTCAACGTATTGCAGACTCGCGTAGGGTATCCCAGCTCCCAACTTCAATGCATCAACCTTTACCGCATGTACAGTACTGTTGGTTGGCCAACAGATATGATTTCTTCCCGCCCCCGCTGCGTCTCACCCCCATGCCCACCCTCATTAAAAATAGGACAAATCCATAAGTACATCTGCCAGATATCTGATTCCAGATATATACTGGATTCCGCAGATGAAGCTTATGAATTCACCGTCCCTGCCAGTCAGCACAGCTCATAATCAACTCCCAGTTGAGGCAAGTCCGTGTTCCTGTGAGGCTCAAAACCAAGATAACATCAGATGCTCGACGTACCGAGCTTATGATGTTGCTCGGCATATCGACATTTTTCATGTGCTGGGTAGGTACCATCTCAGGCATTTGGTAGAAATTGCGCAAAGATAACAACAACAAACCCTTTCGAACTGTCCGCACTGCGGGCAATTGCATCTTGGGCGTCATGCCCGCCATACAGGTGCTGCACCCATCTGTGAATATTCAGATGTTTGTCCTTTTTGCATGCTGGGCTCACAGCGCCAACACAGGTAGTTTGATCCAAGGCAGTCCTTTTATATCCAAGATAGCGCGTTGCACAGTCTGTGCCGCCTACCCTCCCGAGTTGGATATGTTCTGATATCTGGCCGCATGTCGCGTTGACCATCTTTCTGAAGAAGAAGCGTGTGCTCATCATCTGTAAAACACAAATCAATTGTACCTTGCCCTTGCTCTCGCGCAGCACAGGGCTGCCAGGACCTGACACTTGGCCGAGGCTGTCTCTATGGGCATTATCTTTGGCGGGGTTGAACTCCACCTCCCACAGGCCCCTTGACTTGTTCCTGAAGTTCTTGTTCTGGGTTGCCCAAACCAACACACGTCAGAACAAACCAAACATGTCGAAATGTTCATTGTTGTTTTTCGATGTATATCGTACACCAATACACGTCGAATCGCCTAGGCTCAAGCCACATTTTGCCTTGATACCCCACAATGAGGCGTCCAAAAAAGTCTGCAGGCAATTTGAGAGACAACAGATATAGATTGAGAATCGATATGCGGGTGAAACTTGTCGCTCATGTCAAAGACCATGCACAAATTGTGACATCCGCGTAAAAACCAAGAAGGAAATGACCTCGTGACTGGAAACGAAACAACGAAAATATTCAGGTAGCAGTATACCTGTCTGACAAACGGTAGGTACGAACACCGAGGACGACTGCAATCTCCTAGAATAGGGGATTTCCAGCATCAAGACAGAAGCTACAGTTTGGTACAAGCAAGATGAGCGACAAATCCAGTGTGTTGTAAATGCAAACAGAGTCAGAACAAGACGCTTGAAAATATTGGTTTACTAAGGGCTTGACAGGGAATCTCAAACCTTGGACAAACTTGCGCATGATTTGAAACGCTCAGCGAATTTCGGCGATTCGCAAACAACAAAAAGTTCTACAAAACACGAAATCCGCTTCCCTGATCAGAAGCTTTGTTGTTGGGTTTCATCCCAAGTGACTAAAGACTTGATAGATAAACTGCAATCCAATCAGATCTGTCATGCAAGATCTCGGTGGAAGACGCGCACACGCATGCACGACCTGGCACTTAAGGCGCAGGGATGGTCCCCACAACCTAGGAGCTGGCCCCAGAACACATGATGCTGAAAACTTGCCCAAACATTTTCATTTGTCATTCCGATCGATGCTTTCGTGGCAAGCGCGTTTCTCCCACCTCTGTGCTGACATGCCTTGATGGAGTCTCTGCCGCCGATGTGCTGGGCTGGCTGCGCTCGTCTTGCCATACTCGTTCTGGGGAAGCACCTTCTGCTTGCAATGGCTGCCAACAAACACTCACCACCCCAGGCGCCAATCTTTATTGTTCGATACGAAAGAGCATTAAGTATTCGGTTGCAATATCTCTTATCAAATCAGCACACCAGCGGACAGTTCTCAAACTGAAACGGCTGATAATTATCTTTATATGTAAAATATATTTAAGTGATATTTAAATTATCACTTAAATATCTTAAGTGATAAGAAGCACTTATCAGTGATTCTCAAACTGATAAGTGCTCATTGCCCCTCTCCAGACTGGCCAACACCAGTTAATGGGATGAGGCAGGCATCTCCCACGCAGGGATTCAAACCCACAACTGGGAAAACAAACCTCTTCCGTGAGCCATCTGGCGTTTCAGTGACATCATTGAAATGGATTTACAAGCAACGGATGCGAGAAGAAGGGACATGGCCCACAGCGTATGACGCAGACGGCGTCCATCAGTTGACAACACGCAATACAACCCAAAACGGCGTATCAGTTTCTTGCTTTGCAAGTCTCTCTATTACTGGTGGCTTGGCTGATAGACTGACAGCATATTAATCCATATGTGGATGATTTGATTGCCAGTAGTTCCAATGATTAATCCTTGGTTATATAGCAAAGGGTAATCATCTACGGCTGGTGGGTCAACTCCCTGGAGTGAGAGCGGCCATGACTGCCGCCAGAATCTACTGAATCAAGCATTCAGTGTCGTGGTAGCAATTTTGAAACACCTAGAGGCTTGGTTGGGAACCATTTGATCTCAGGATAGCGTGACATTTGCAAAATTTTGCGTGTGTTTGTCTGAATGCTACAAGGTTGAGGTGCTTCTCCCATAATACAAAATCAGTCTCAGTAGAATATCCCGAGCACGCACATTCGTCTGGACGCACTCCTGACACTCCTAGTTTAACAGTATGACTGCATGTCGAATCGCGGGTTGCATTTCAAAACACACTCGAGGTCCAACTGCGCTGCCCCTTGCTAGCGTACAATGTCTGTACTGCGATCCTTTTCGTTACCACAGGGTAATCGACACATACACTAATCATGTTATCAGAGCTTGAGGAGCGCCGTGAAATTTAAATTTCAACATTGATCCCAACAATATCAATTGTATCCTTGATTTCCTTGATATCCTTGCCGCTCACTAGCTGTCAGCTCAGTGCTTTTGCAAGGTCAATGCTCAACAACAGTGACATGCCGAATCATAATCCACACAACCCAATCAGCAACGCAAATCTGCCCAGCAAAATAATTCATGTGCATATCCGAAGAGTCATCAAGCCATTAATGTGCCGACAGGGCGATCATCGCATACAAGAACATGCTTTCTTCTAGCATGCCAATTTGTTTTTGTCACAAGTGGTGTTTTCATCGTACTTCATATGTTAGGCCGGCGCGCCTGGGGGCGACAGTGCAAAGGCAGTCCATTGGGATTTATCAGAAGCCACAGTGCGGCGCCCCACTGTTGGATGGTGCAGATCTTACAATACGATAATCAGTTGGATTTGAAACATCACAAATTTTTTAGGGTGTCCAGTACCAACGTCTCCTCAGACTTCCTTTCTTGCATTGGAATGCGAACGATTCATGAAGTACAACAACATCAAGGTGTACCCAGTCACAAGCCAGAGTCTACCGTATTGGTCGATCGGCACAGACTCCCTGTTTTGCGGGATCCATGCCATCTTGGACACGACCCCTTCCAGGGGCCGCGTCTGGGCACAAACGCTCGCAAAACAACCAGCACACTCTTTCCTTGCCTTTGCGTTCGCGCCAGCCTGCAGGGAAGTCTCTGCCAGCGGGTTGAAGGTTGAATCGTTATCAACCTCCCAGAGTCCGCCTGTAGCGCCATTCTCGGAGGCGTGCTGTGGGAGCGCACCAACGTTTCCCAGCAACCCTCGACTGAATGAAATCAGCAGGACGTGCCCTTGGTACGAAAACAACCGTGGTAGTGCTAAAGGTGAAATAAATAAAAACATAATAAATAAATAAATAAATAAATAAATTTAAAAATAATAATAATAATAATAATAATAATAATGAATAATGAATAATAATAATATTATCATTATTAAATCCTCGTCCAGAGCCCTGCTCTGCAGCTCAGTTTCCGGAATGCTGCCACGGTCATCTTTTCACACTTGGATTCATAATCTAGCGTTGGAAGGGTTTGCCGCGGCCAGTGATCCATCATCCCTCCACACTAGCTTGCATTGCAAAAACAGTTTACGAGCACAGACGTGCACTTCTTAGAAGCAAACGCCAGTGATCCGGCTGGGGTAGGCTACTGGACTTAATATTTGTCATCGTTCATGATAAGAGCGTTCTTGGCATTGGTCAACCTTGGAATAACCTTCCAAAAATTATAAGATGAGAGATCACCAGACAAAGGCGAATAAGGTGTGACTGCATCCTTTGAGTGAAAACTGCTGTCGGTAACGCATCGGTTTTCACTCAGATTTCGCGTGACAATTCACGCACACTCGTGTACATGCCCTAGCTCCCGCAAATACATATTGGCTCTGAGGTGGATCGAATGAACAACAAAAACAGATGAGTGACAAAAAATAAAAAATGAAGAACAAGAACCTGCGGACTACAACCGCACATCTAGATTGTATCGATTCGTTTTCAGCGTGTAAAAGTACGGAAACAATAATTCCAATCTATCTGTATGGCGTTCCACTTGTCAAGAAAGGGGTTATGTCTATTCGCAACGGCACAGGGATGCGCAGTACGGTGGCGCTGCAAATGGAGCTGCTGGCTTTGGTGATTTTCGGCAAGGAGACGCGTTGCAAAGTTATGCAAAATGTTGAGTTCATACACAAGCCAGGCAATCAAGTGTTGGTGGTAGTGATTGGGAAGTTGATTACCAATGCGCGCCTGGCCCTCAGGTATCAGTCGAACTATTCACTGCAGACGATTGCACACAGTTCTCTACTGTTGGTTTGTTTAGTTGGTTGTATTCATGTGTATTAAGAGTACGCACCTGTAGAGTGACTGGGGGCTCGGAGTCGGGATTGAGAATGGATGGCGGTGGGGGAGGCTGTGAAGCCAGGGAGGGATGCTGCACCTTGGGAAGAGGATGCAGGTGTGTTGGGGGAGGGGTCTTCTCAACGGAACTGCCAAACCACAGAGGTGTGCGATTTCCTTAACATGGATGCGAAAAGTTTTCACGCACAACTCAGGCTATTCCCATGGGGATGACAAGAAACGTTCGTCTTGGATCCTTCAACAGTGGTTAAGGCCAGAATTTTGGAACAGATCTGCTGCAGCAAACGTTGAGCAGCAGCAGCAGTACAGTGGTTCATGCTCTACATAGGGAAATGGCCTCTTTCCAAAGCAAGGGAAGCCAGGTCAAACACTTCAAGCGATAAGTTGTATCGCTGTGTAAGGTAGTTTTTCAAACGCCGTGAACCGGGAAAACAAACATATGGCGCGGAGTCCAAGAAGTATCTCATCATCTCGGTCGAAATCGCCTCCTGATATGTGCAAATCCACATGAAACTAAACCAGACTTGACGTTTGCTTTGGAACAGTCGCATACCAGTACGCATGCTCGATATGTTGTTGTAACTCTGAGAATTGTGTGTGCGCATACTTATCCAAGAAAGTGCGCATGCAGCATCTTCGATCACAAAAGCATACTAAAGCAATATTCATACCAAGAAACCAAGAAACCAGACAACACATAGAAAACGAGAAAAGATGTTCAGCTGCTTTGCGAACATATATCAAGATCTTCATCACTCTGCCACTCCCGATATAGAAGGCTCCATATGTGTCGCGCTGCGAACTTGCCCGCGTGCTACCGCAATGAGACTACATGGTTAACTCGCGCAAGGACATTCACCAGGCTTGCGCTAAAGTACAACATGCGTGAGTGTGAATGAATCATGCGATTCTTTCCCCATGCTTATTGGTGGGCTGATGCTCTGTTGGGCGACGAATTTCCTTTGAATTCAATTCATCTTGATTCCCATCATCATCTATCGCATATATTCTGCGTGCCTTGGACAAGCAGGACACTCTGACATCTGATGTGGGCTTAACTTTCCTATGGACGTATTTTTTCAAGGGAGTATCTGATGTACTGCCGTTTACAATCATCACAGCGTATTCAGCAGAATGTTCCGCATGTACCACAAGCACAATCGTAAAGCAGGCTAACATGTGCAAATACATATGAATGAATGGTGTTCCTTGTTGCATAGTCCAGTGTTCATCCAACTGAACTATCAAGCATGGTGTGACTGCATTCAGGGAAAAGACGTGAAATTCCCCCCCCCTACTGGCGTGCCGCTTGGTGGGGCAGTTCACATTTTGCGTGTCAACACATATCGAGACTGCAGCTTATCAATACATACAAGACTGCTGGTCAGAAAAAAAAGTGACGTCAGGAGAAAGTACCCGAAGGAACTCCACCAATATATGCCCATCACTGCAATGAATGCAATCGAGGAGGTTCAAAAGATACCTGGTCGGTGTGCTGAAGTTTGGGTGAATTAATCTTGTCTCATAAATGTCATTGAATATGGAAACGCACGTAAGAAATATGTGAATGATGATGCTGGATATCAACGTCAAGATCAAGTTGCTACCGTGGACTTTCATGGAAACTAGAAACAAGAATATCGATTTCGCATCAGGCAAAGAGCTGATAGTTGGATTGTACAACTATGGCAAAACAAAGACAAACCAAACTGCAGTATATCACGATTGCGCGGAGTTCCAGCATAAATCAAAATGTGTTCCGCGATTCACTGAATTCATAAGCCTGCCAGTGGGCCCCTTAGGTAAGCAAATATTGTGGGAACAATATGGTTCTGAACAAAGACAAATCGTCAACATCAGCAGGCTAAGAAAAATTCACCATCTCAACGTACAAACCTATATATGCTGTCGCCAAAGGAGATCACACACTACAGCGCTGTGAGCGCAATTCCGCAAATTTCAGATGCCTCTTGCTCTTAGTTTGGGCACAATTTACAATGTCATCCATGATCTGGAAACTGTATGACGTTTCTGGCACTACATTAACAATATTGGCACGAAGCGGCACATTGTTTTTGAATTTCTTTCGCTACATCGCTACAAAGTTCATAAACAATGAAAATCCATTGGGCCTAAGCTAGGTTTTGTACTCACGAAACAAGGAAAAAACAAGGAATACAAGGCATTGATCTCATGTTAAAAGCAAATTCAAAGATGATTAAAACAGAATGATTGGGCCGAAGGGAATCTAGTCCCAAAATCAGATGTCAAGATGTCTCTATGGGACTTCAAGCACCTGAGCATGCTTGTGCCGCCTTGATCACCAAGTCTTGATGGGGTTGATTCTCTATCGCCAACCAATGCCACAGCTCACCGACAAGCTTATTTCATCTCACAGGAATGAAAACTCCCAGACGTCCCGTCAATTCTTCGGCAATGTGAGTATCACCTTGGAATGGTACAATATGGAATGAAGCTAAGGCTATGACTCACGTGCTTCCTGGAGAAGGATTTATCCTCTGTCGTGTACGCTTTTGTGAGAATGAGAAGCAGTCTTCGTTGCAAATTCACATCTGCGCATCGAATCCTAAATCACACGAGTTATCTGTCGGACCACTTCGGAAAGGACTTTCCGAATAGCCAAAACGCAACAAGGCTCTAGGCAGTGTCAAGCGCGGTGAAAACACTGCGCTGAGACAATTCACACTGTTTGCAACTTCGCGATCAACACCTCGTTGCACGCAAAACGAAGCGGCTTGCAGACAGGGCGATTCGCCTTTACTGTATTCCTAGATTCCAACTGCAACGGATTCAGGTATGACCAGGAGATGTGGCATGGCGGAGTGTGAAGTTGAAAGAGAGATGTCAATTGTTCAGAACCATAGCGGAGATCCTTCCCATCGTAATGTTGTACAAATGCTAAACGTTCATCTCGAAATATCAAAGCCGATCGATTTAGGCGCAGGGGTTAGCCACCATGCAACGGTCGCGAGACTTCACGGGTTCGAATCCTACATGGTACATAATACGAATATGGACAACATGAGGCTTCTGACGTTGGCATGAAAACCTAGGCTTGGGGCGTACCCTGGTGTGCCGGGGATTGTAATGCAGAGACTACATGGACCTTTTGCTCTCAAAAACCCGATGGCTTTTGGTCGAGTGGCTAGGCGCCCAGACTCAGACCCGATGAGGTCGAGAGACATGTTCCCGCGCGGCGCAGAATTTTATACATGAACAGCCGCAGCGTAGCTACAGTGATAATCAGAACCATGGTTCAATACCATCCAAGAGGGAGGGGTAAAGGAATTTCGCGCTGAGACACTGTATGTATTTGATGATCTCGATCGATCAAAACCCGATGGCGTTTCGCGCAGCGAGGAGCCAGTCTGTCCGGCACCAGAGGAAACAAGTTCCTATGTGGAACAGATGACGGGACAAACAGATGTTCCAGTGCTACCAAGACCAAATCCGGGGTCCTGCCCATTGGGTGGGGAATGTAACGCTGAGGCAACCCTTGATGTATCGTTTCGAATAACAAAAATCATATCGCTTTAAGCTTCCGCAGCCTCGGGTTGGAGTCGTGCGTGGTGCAGAAATTCGAGCATGGAGAACTAAGGAGTTGTTTACATAGAGCTACGCTTCGAGCGACACCAGTCGTCGATGGCGCCGTGGATCGAGCGGATTTCCTGTGCTGAGAAAGGAAGTTGGACACATCTGTTCGAGTGGTTTGAGGCACGGGAAGCCTCCCGGAAGTTCTCTTATAATTTCCTGTGGGTATCTGTGGCTGGAGTCTCACGTGCAAGATGATAATCTCAATCTTTCGGTGTTAACCCCCTTGTAAATGTCAACTCCTGTAATGTTGGCGTTAAAATGGTATATTTCCGATGTTGCATTCAAAACGTGGGTTTTCAAAGGCCGCCGGACTTTGGTCCAACAAATGGCGCACTTATACGAAACGTAACGGGTACTGTTTTTCATGGATCCAATCGTTACAGAGAAGGTCAAAGTCATTATTTCACGAATGTGGAGAAATTATGGTGAAAATAGCATGGTATTGCTGATACTTCATCACAGTAAAAATAAATATATCATCTGAAATACATGTGGATACCTTTCAACGATACGAGGTACATA
>NHOP01001139.1:0-11634 GCA_018697155.1 Pyramimonas parkeae | reverse complement strand
GACGCGTCTCCGAGAACATTTTTCATGATGGTAATCGAGCATGTCAACCCCAGCGCTTGGATGAAAAAATCATAGTTCACACTTCATGAAAAGATATAAACAACAAATGAAAGCATTCCTGTGTAAATACATATAGTGCCTTACATGGCATCGTTTGGATGCTGGCGGGCACCTTCCAAGAGTTTTTTCACAGGTAAATATGTTTCTTGGCATCAACATTGTCGGCACACTAACGCTGGCAGGCAAAAACCGAATATCTGAGGCATGATCTTGAAATAATCATATTGTAAAGGAATTCGACGGTCAAACAGAAACAAGAAAACTGGGTGTCTGGATTGGTCAAACCTTGTGGGACTTGGAGCTCTCGTACAACCGCCTGAATTGATGCTCGGTGGCTGCCGCCTGCAACATAGCCAATATCGAAAATTTCCGAATCCATAGCTTTGCCTGGAACCTTGTAGTTTTCAAAATTTTGCGACTTGGAACTATTCGTCATCACATCACACATGCGTTGTGTGCATACTGATCTTCTGTTGCTTTCCACAATATCTTATGCAGTTGTATGAAAATGACAGGAGACATTACCATACATCACAATAACAGGCCACTGGGCTACTATTCGCGTACTCAAATGCAGCAACTGGCAAACCAATCGCACATTGTAAGCTTTCAGCCACCCTTCCCTGGGGAAGTCTAATGTATACCGTCATTGCAAGTGTGGTGTGGTGAGTTGCAGAAGAAAATTTGTGAACTTTTAGACGGCCCTCCAATTGAACGACAAAAGGCCTAGCATCAAATGAGACTTACAACTCGTTGGTAACGAATGCCATTGCCTCCCTCTCAGAATAGCGTGCATCATTGCACCAGAGCTCTAGCAATATGAATCTGTGATGGTATGCACTGTCCTGTCTGCAAAGCAGCAACAATTGTTTGCATACTTTCGTAATTTATTGGACAGCAGTTCTTTCTGCATCTCTTGGGCCTCTTAGGTTGGCATCTCTTGGAAGATGTGTTTGAACACACGCAAGCCCATCTTGAACAAGTAATGATCAGCCTTCTACATCACATTCGCGTGTAGAAGTCCAGGGCAACATGTCAATGATCGTCCTTGAATAGGGTCCGCAAAGCCCAATTGTCAAGAACAGAAAGCAGTTTCATGACTCGGCAAAACAAATTATAGAGTCCAGAGTTGTCAACACATGCTCTAAGGATTTTGCAACGATACTCACACAAATGCAAGACATGTTCTCATACCACAGGCAGCAGTTCTTTGTTCAAAATATAAAATACAAAATCTGCATCCCTCCGGGCAAAACAATCCTGTCAGGCACCACAGCATATCTGACCGCTTTTCCACCATAGTCCATCTCAAGGTCCACAACACGGTATCTCATTCCTTCTCAAAAAATCACTCATTCAGGCGCACTACAGAGGCGCAACGTTTATTGGATAATCCAAAAATAAAGTGACCCGACATGTAGCACCTCCAACACCACTTAGCTTCTCTTAAATGAGACTCATGCAAATAATCACAATCAAAGTTGGTTTGCCCGTATGTCAACCGAAGCGCAGGGAAGCAAACGTGGAGGTTTTAGCGGATCCAGATGTCAATTTTTGCAACGCGAACACTTGTTCGTGTCATAATTGAGCCTCCTTGAGGGAGCAGAGGATGCTTGTGATGGCAGCTGAAGAAAGCATCAATTTGTTGAATACGCTGCAAGGAAAATAGTCAATCACAGCGGAAAAATGGAGACAAACACTGAGCGTGGAGAGGTAAAGCGTTGCGCGACTACCTTAGCACATGAACATCATTGTGCTCACAGGATGCACCTGAACAGTGATGAGTATTGCCAAAATGACCACAACCACCATGGTGGATACCAGAAACTCGCATAAATCTGGAGAACCACGTCCTGCAGCAGTCATGATCACCTGAGAAGCGTACCGGGAAGCACAGAGAAGTCAGCTCTTGCTGGTTCTGAATTCATTGAGCCAAGTCTTTCGGAAGGTGACCTTGAATTCGATAGGTTTAAAGTACACGGACAAACACACATCCTCAAAGGGAGTGAGAATTTCGACAGGAAAAACCATTTTCAGCGGAGGATACTCGTGTTGCGAGGAGAATCTATCACATTTCTTCATAAGCAATGCAGGCCACACACAAATACATGTGGCTGAGTGGCTAGACCATGTTTCAGGCTGGTAAGCACTCTTCCTACAGGATGTTCGCTGTTGTGTAGATTTGTGTGGCACTGCTGTTGTGTCGCACTGCATCAATATGATGTTGCTGACTCTTATATTTCTAAAGCGACGAAGACTGCTTTTAATCTACAAACATCCTCACGAGAATGTTAACACAACACAGAAGTCACAGAGGATCTCTGGCATACGTGATTGTACATCCAAGGTAAGACTAAGCGCAAAAAATAACAGAAGCTACAGTACAGTGTTTATCTATCAATTTCTGAATTCATGATGCAAACATCACAGGGAACTAGGTTGGCATCCAAATTGCATCTTAATGTAATGCAAGTCACATGGCCGCTGAGGCCGATCTATTTGGTTGGGGAATCTCAGAAGTTCCATAATCTGCACTAAATGTAACAAAACCCCTCCCAAAATCACCGTGATGGTGAATCAGAGCAACGCGCGCAAATTCCCCAGCAACTGACAATGCTTACGACAAAATCAATTGCGCTTCAAGCATTGGTTCAAAGCTGTTCTCATTTTATAACATCGAATCAACCATAGGGCACGTACCGCTATGACTACAGGGGGGGCAACACCAAGCAAGGTGTGCTTAGTGCGAAGATGAAATGATCCAGGAAGAGACATGAGCGTGAGTTGAATATTTTCCACCTCCGATTTGTTGACGTACATCAATGATACCAATCCGATTGCTGATGCCATTGATATGATGAAACTGAACAGGCAATGAAGCGCATTAGGTCGGCGAACATGCTTCATCAAGAGAATGAACTGGCAATAAAATACAATCCCCATCCCCAATATGGATGAGACTTTATGTAGTATCTCACCATCAAGAAAGCAGGGTGGAAAGTCGAAATTGAATTGCAAGAGACTGGCACACCCACAATCACAAAAAACAACTATGTGCAGGACACACTGTTCTTGGTTCTAGGCATATCCGAGTACTTGTCGAAGCTGCTCCTAGCTACAATCTACATTCTGGAACACTGTTGGACCATTGCAATGTTGGGAAGTTCGTGTTACATCGAGTAGAATCCTGTTGTTCTACAGCGAAGATTGCTGTGTTTGCCTCTCGATACAAGCCATTTTGCAACAACACTTCATGTGCATACCCCTGAAGAGTTACATCTTGCTACGGGTTGGAGAAAACATAGTACAAAGCAGCGGCACGAAGCGTCTTGCACCCACCACAGCCATCATCATCACAAGCGCGAGGATGGAAAAGGCTGCGGCTTGGGTGTACAGCTTTTGAATGCTTGCGTCGCACTCATGGTCGCTCCAATTGTCAGCAGAGTCCGCAAACCGTCCATAGATCTTCAACAAGGGACCCATCTCGAACACAGTGGCAACTTTAAGAACCGCCACTGGCAAGATGATTAGAACTAAGGTCAAGCTCAAGGCGGCGGCGGCGCTGGAGCACGTGTTGTAAAAATGGAAGTCCACAAAGTTCTGTCTCACAGGCAAAGCGCAAAGCAAGCTGGCTCACTCTATCCACAATACATTTGTAGGGTAAATCTTTAAGCAATTCAAATGTGTGATTTTCAGATCCCTAAGCTAATGCAAAGACACGTGCGCGGATCACGTTTCAAGTCCAACGGAGGGTGTGACAGCAGCGAGAAAACGATCCAAGCATCACTCAACTTAGCAAGGTAAACACAGCAGTCCGTGCAGTATCAGGTTCCAAGATGGACGCTTGACAAACTCCAAGTCCTTGTCAGTGAGAATCGCTAACATCCGAATATTGGTGAGGAAACAATTAAGTTCGACAAAACAACACAGACGCTGCTAATTGCGCGCAACCATACCATGGAAAACGCGCAACCATGTTCGTAGTAGCTACACGCGTTTTGGGTGTAAGGTATCAAATGTTGTCAGGCGAAACGCGCCTGTTGTAGTACAGCTGCAAAAATCTATATCACAAGAGCGCCACTTACCGCATGTTCATCATCCTCTTCGCTGTCTTCTGCGACCGAGCTCTCAGCATTGCTGAGCCGCGAGGAATATCTTGAGGTCTGCATACTCAAGACCCACAACCAAAAAGCTTTGACGAACAGACTACAACTTCTGCGCTGTGTTTCCCGAGACTTCAAGAAAAGTGTTTAACATAAAATCACTTCATTGCTCGAGTTTTTCAAGATAACACTGTATTTGAAACGAGATGTGATTCGTTGGAGGTAGAATGTATTTGAGAGAAGTGATACACGTGCCTCGGACATGAAGCTTGGAGGGGATCTCCACAAATCCAAGGACTCATTCGCGCTTGTGCTAAGTGGTTGCAGTGGGGTTATCATGGACAGTGCTCCCAATTGTCGTCCGAAAGGCGAGGACTGGAAAAATGATGTATCTTCGTCCTCGTTCACTGAAAGCTCCAGCTTTGGACCAGTGGAGCGCCGTGGTTGTCTGCTGGCAAGGAAGTCCTGCTTGCGTGGATGAACAAACTCAGTGTCAAGTGAGGCACGCCCAGGGCTGGGTACGTAGGGACTCTGCATGCATGAGGCTCAATCATATGTGTTGGCCCAATGTCAGAGACTTCGGACAAGAAAGTTCTGCTTGCTTGGAACAACAAACTCAATATCAATCGAGGCATGCCCGTAGTTGGACACGCAAGGACTCTGCATGAGCTCGAGTAAACCCTAAACGTAGCAGGTTTATCACATGTCCCAAGTAGAAGCTGCAATTTGTAATTAGTGAATTGATAAGCTCATGCAAGGCTGTTTAGGAAGGTGAATCCCAAGTACAACCGCCAATCGGTGCATGCTAAACATGACAGACACTCATCTGCAATGCAAAACACGCCAAGAAGTACAGCTCAGCTTTGAACATGATAAGCTTTCAAGTTCGGGTTCGTAGGCGTTATGCGTTCAATGAAAAACGTGCTTAGGAGTACAGCTCGGATCTGTACACGTTTTGCTTTCAAATGACATTTGCTGCCAAGGACTTCATGCCGGAGATGCTACCTTTGCTGCCATTGAACATCCTGTTTATAAGGGTTGCATATGAAATCTTTTCTAAACACACAGTGTTTTTATGGAAACGGCCAAATGGATTCAAGACATTGCTTTTCGTGCTGAAAACCAAATATCAAAATATCAAAATATCAAATTTTTCGTGCTGAAGACCAAATATTAAAATATCAATATATCAACGCAGGCTGTGAACGCAGCAACGAGGAGAGATCTTGCGAACCCTAAATCATATCAACAAGACAAGACCTAGATTTCTCCGACCACTTCACTAGCATAATTGTTTCCATTAACCCTTTTCATTTCACTCTCAGCAAATCCTGTACAATATTGATGTCGAATATCGATGGCAGGCACTTTGCTCAAGACAGGCTACTACAACGCACTCAATCCATGTGTATTCACCGTTCAGATGCTGGGAATGCAAGGGAGACAAAGAGCAAGATTTATATAAAAAACCTACTCCAAACACACAACAACATCAAGGGTTGATTCAGCTGTGGGCCCACACAGGCACCAGTAAACACACGCATGAGCCTAGCACAGTTGCCACCACACCTGGCTATCTTGCTGGGAGTCATCTGATTGTCTGCCCATTCTTCTCGTCACTGCCTTGCCAAAGGACTGCAGTAAAAGGCTGCTTGTAGACGCTCGACTGGGTATGGAAGCTTGCGAGGCAACACTCTGAGCGTTGAAAAAAACACTAGCTGATGACCTCTGCTCCAGTAGGCTTCGTCTTTGATACACTGTTGGCAGATTCTGATCCCCTGCAATATGAAGGCTGGAGGTGATGGTACCAGCACCCTGCAGTAGACAGCATGTGGAGGTTGTATTTAGCGCAAGAGCTTGGTCTCATCGATATCGAAGCTAGCGTTTCGTCTGATTGTTGGGTTTTCTGTGGGTGTTGGGGTGTTTCGTCATCCTAGGACCGTTACAGCAGATTAAACGCATGTTGCAAAGACGAGATCAGTATCGTTCTGTCGATCGCATTGCTCTTTCAGTAAACAAATCTTCTTTATCCGGCATTTCAAAAAAAGCCTGCCGTGTGGTCTTGACCGCAGTAATGCAAGCTATCACCTTGCATGAGCTCATGAGCGCAGCCATATTGACTGTCCTGCAAACGTGAAATGATCGCAGCTCCGACAGCATTCAAGCCGGTCACCAATTCCAGAAATGTCCAAGAGGCGTTGCACAAATTCACATAATCTACAACAAATTGGTGTCATAGAGTGAAGGACATATGGTCCACATGATCTCTGCTGCAAACCCTTGTCACATCGTTCTTGAGTGAAGTTCTTAAACATGTTGTTCTCTAGAGCCTCTCAGCAGTTCCCACCTATATTGGAGTTTCCCTCATTTGTTGGGCACGCTTTGCCAAAACAAACGTACAAGTAAATGAATGTACTTTGTTGCACATTAGAGATCACAGTGATACCAACATTCAAAGCCATCCTTGCATTGACATTACGTCGATTTGAGCATGCCGTGCAGTTTCTGTTCAAAATCGTGACAAAAGCAGAGCAACGGGTGCAGATGAACTTTGAACAGCAAGAGTTGCAGAACGGTTTGTAGAGTAGCTAGCGTGGCCAGTACATAGACTGTCCCTGAACATAACAAGCTGTACTGACAGCGAGCGCTTCATCCAGGACTGGCTATTCGGAAACACTCTATGCATGTGCATTCTCAATCTGCTTGCTTAGAATTTTGGCACCATTATGTAGACTGTGTTCAACACAAAATGTTCAATTGCGCACAGGTAACGGTTCAACTCTTGGTCTCCACAGGCACCATTGAAGATAGACAGGAGCTCAGCACTGTTGCCACCACACCTGACTGTCGCACTGCAAGTCATCTGATTGTCTTCCCGTCGTTCTGGTTGCGCCATTGCCGAACGATTGCAAACGCAGGCTGCTTGTTGACGCTCGACTGGGCCTGGACACTCTTGAGGCAACAGGTTGTGGGTTGAAGAATGGACGATCTTTTGAATCTCTTGATAACATTTGCTGCAGTAGGCTTTTTCTCTTGGGCGCCGCTCTCAAAGTTTGATCTGCTGCACTGTCGAGGTTGGTATTGTTGGCAGCAACACTCTGCGTGGTTGTACGAAATGGATCAACGCTACATAGCAGTGCAACATAGATTGAGACTTCCAAAACTGGACTGGGTGTGTCTTCAAAAGCGGATTGCGCAAGACGATCGATGCTATTGCCAAGCAAGAAGGAAAGAATTATATACGGATATATAGGGTGCTGCTCACACGATACGTTTACATACCATAGGTTGTCTGTGAACTGCATATTACCAGTGTGTTCACCATGAACAGTGATTGTTACTCTCACATGAGGTCTTCTCAACCAGATAAATGCGCGAATAGATGGGACAAATACGGCGCAAATCGCTGTTCGAGCCATCTCAGCACAATCGTACTGACTTCGTCATTGCTGGCATTTGGCTGCTACATCTACAGATGAGAAAACCTACTTGATGTGCAAAAAGGGGTATAGTGACTCAGCACCTTTTTCGGCTACCCACTAGCGCTTCAGGTACGACTTGATCAGCATACACTCCACACATGTGTCCTTGGTTTGGTGATGTCAATCCTCTTAAAAAAACCATCCACAACAGCGGTAGAAAAAGCATACCTGTTGTGATATATTTGGCAAAGGACACGGGCACAGTCCATCATAAATTTTAGCTTTGGAGACTGTTCGTGATTCTTGAGCCAACGGGCTTTGATAAGGCAGACACGCAGATTCGCTGGAGTTAGAGGACACCAGGCGGTGACGATTGCAAGCACCTGTTACCAACCCAACCCCAGGAGGATCTTGGAGGTCTGGTCAAATTCACGGAGCCAATAGGACTATCTACGATGAATATTGCTGCAGACTTAAACATTCTGTCAAGCAGAGAAGAGCGTATTCAAATGTCCATCCATGCTAAACAATAAATACGCATTGAATATTGAGCACCTTGATAATCACACCTAGATGAACTGTTGCATTCAGCAAGCGAGCTAGCAAGAACACACGAATACAAATTCAAAACCAAGTGCACAGAAAATGTGTTGTTGAAGTGGTTGTGACCAATATTTCCATTAGAAGTACCGTGTTGCTGTTCATCTGGATCTAGATCACAGCTTAATAAAGGCAGCTTTGAGCTAAAACTTGAAATGCAATCACATTAACATGACGGTCTATGTCATCTTGCGCCAGCTCAACGATTACAAACTACATGGACATGCGCGAGCTGTAAATTGCTTTTGGAATCCTTGCGCTCAGACAGATTCACCTGATCATCATTTAACAGCCCAAGGGAACGTGCTTGTGGTGAATCTTAAACATCGATTACCACTTCCTGGTCGATCAAGGCTCATGTTATATTCAAACAAAACCAGGGAGCATCTTATTGCTTAGATTTCCGAACTATTTAGGCATCGAGTACACTTAGGCTTTTGAGACATCATGACAGCGTGACGAACCTTATCTGCTCATCCAATCTTGTTTTCAACATATGAAACGCATCAACACACACCTGAAATCAGCGATCGAGAGAGTAGTTCTGGGCATGTCTCTATGGCTTGTTCTTCCTGCATATCGGCTGAATGTGCTTGGGACATAACCCATTGGTGGAATCTTTGACGCTGGTAGGCCTGCAAATCACGCTGCTGCTGCTCTTCCTCTGAATGCACAGGACATGTAGATATTTCCATCGTCCTTGTAAGTTGCGTAGATTCGTTCACATATCCTGATTGGGTAGCAGATTGCAATTCCGAGAGCATCTCTCCCTGCTCTTCAAATTGCTCATGGCATTGATCTGTACAGGGCCTGAGGTCCATGAATGGAAAAGTCAAATGAGAGGCCGGATATGTTGGCTGGCACCACCATTGACTAGAAACAAAGACCCCTACCTGCAGATCGAGGCAAGGCATACAAAAGTTAAATTCAGCGGAAATGAGCGCATAGATATGCACGACATATGTTGTGGGCTGCGTTATGAACTGCTATCTCCAAGTGGAGGTGTGACAGGGGCTGTGAAATTATGGGCTTGAATACGGTCCTGGTCTGAATCCCTGAGGATAAGCCTGATCCTGGTGTAAATTGAAGATTTCAGCCAAGAAAATCGGTAAGATCTCTGAAATCAATTAGCCAGCTGGCCGCAGCTTTGCTGTGCTTAAAGAATGAAAGGGAAGCCACTTGTGGTCTCAGACTTGAGATCCCATATTTCATTTGTATAATCAGTACCCATATACATACCTTTGTCGAGCATGGTCTCGCAGATATGCTACCTGGAAAAAGCTAGTGCCGATGCAATTTAAGCCTTATATCTTCAAGAGTGAAATGCCTCCCTGAAGAAGACTCAAACTGTTCTGCGGCCTACTGTGTCTTCGGTTGCGAGCTGCACCTGGTCAGCACACATGCACGTTCCCGGTTATCAGTTCAGGCCTGACGAATCATAGGCAACTCGGCAATGCAGAAGACGATGCGGATGAAAATAGTAAGTTTCCCAGAATTTTCAGATCAAAATTAGTCGGTTGGTTATTTCGAGAGACAGTCCGTATCAGCAATGGGAAAGTTCCGTCACACATCGTTCATAGCAAAACATGCGCCTGGCCTTTTCAAAGGCTGATTCGTGTTCGTTGTAAACATAAACATACGCGCAATACCGTCGTTTGACCATTTCTGAGCTCACAGTAGAGAACGTATCAGGCACATTTCTAAACCGAGGTTTCCGACCCTGGCGAACTCACGTGTTTTGCGTCACGTATTTGAGCAACCAAGGTGCGCTAGTACACTCCGCAAGTCGCCATCAGAGGTAACCCACAACATGGGTCTTCAAAACAAGCACAAAAAGAATCACATGTCCTACTTGTGAGGTGCGTCGGCGGCCATGTTAAGTCGCGTAAATCGCTCTATTTTAGGGGTTCGATAAAGGACAGGGATGATAAAATTCCAAAAGCAGTGGACGCTAACGAATCAACAAAACTACGATTTTTCCTAACACGGATAACGGGCCTATTATGAAACACATTGCAGGTACCTATTCGCCTGTCGATTTTCGAAAATATTCTCCATTCAGTATTCGAACACGATACCCTGTGATCTGTGACGTGATGGATAACCATCGCATCAAAATCGATCGGGTTAGATTATTCGGAATTACTTGCGTACGTACAAAGTCTCGGCATCAAACACGTAAGATGTTCTTGGAGTAATGGCGCTGGTATTTGCGAATGGCGTTAGAGCTCGTTCACATGTTATTGCCACATATCAGTGGATCGCGCGTCGTGCGCCCCCACCACAAACTGTCCATCGAAGAGAAGACCATCAAGCTTATCGCCCAGGCCAACCCCTGGTGACCTGGATTCCCTGATACTCACCATCCATGCCACTCAAACTGGATGGTTTTTTGCTCACAGAAGCCAGGATTTTACGCTTGGTGACTGGCTTGTCGGGCAGGTTGGGATACGGCAAAATGAAAATTTTCTATTGGTCAGAGAAAATCGAACAGGAACTCCCACAGGGTGTACACTGTGTTGACCAAGCTCGACACGCGTAGGTATTGCCTCGGTCTTTATTCACGGAAGGGCATGCTGGCTGGCGGGTCATCTTCGATTAGCGAGGGATCACGCCAATCGCCAAAACAACCATCATGACAACTAGAGGAAGAAAAATAATATCTTGACCAGGCTCGCCATGGCGAGCTTGTCTCGTTAGAGTATCAAAAATATGATGAACACAGCATGTGTTGTGCAGACGCTTGGCCACAAATGAAGTTTTGGCCAGCTCTATTCTCCTGGCACAAGCATATTGCATCTTTGCCAGCGACGGCGGAGTCCTAGAAAAATTGCAAGGGACAAACAAACACACCACTACCTCCACGCGATGTTCACGGTATATCGAACCAACGTACCGATGTGTAGTTCACACGCTCTGCCGATGTTGCATTTGCTGCGTCGCGCAAATGTTGTCCAGCGTCAGATATCCAAGTCGACGTGTCTGGATATCCATCACATGGTGAGCAGGAACGTTTTGTTTTGTTTTGTTTGATTTGGTTTATTTAATTTAGTTTTGTTTAGTTTTGTTTTGTTTGGTTATGTTTAGTTTTGGGTTTTTTCGACGATTGAACAACCTAGATCGACGTGAACGCGGTGGTGTCCACAACGCTTACGGAAAGGAGGTGCACCTTGTGCTCGTGCGGAACACCTTGTACGAAATGAACCAAGCCCGCATTACCGCACTCCATGTCATGACGAACAGACACCGCATCAGGGATCATCGTGATGACCAACGCTGTACTGGCGCGAGCATCCACGGCGCGAGGATATATTTCGACCCGATCCATAAATTATAGAAGATTCGCATCTCGCATGGAATCTCACCTAGTCTCAATTGCGACAAAACGATGATGTGATCCTGGACGATCATCGATGTATGCACGTGATGCCCGCCCTGTCGGATGGCTT
>NHOP01001138.1:0-11638 GCA_018697155.1 Pyramimonas parkeae | reverse complement strand
TATCTTTTGCCGCTGCTCCACTAGCCTCAACCAGAGTGAACTCCGTTTTCGGTCATTTTTTTGACGCTTCATAACCAACAACTCGCGTAGCAGAGCCAAAGTTTTCTCACAACACCGTAAGACGTGTGCTAAGCACTTTCGGTGTGAATTTGAGTAGGCGTCTCGTGTGTGCGCTGCCCAGGAAAACATCATTGCGTTCGCATCCAAGGGCCTCAAGAAGCGTACCTCCGGCGATGTTGCAACCAACATTGACAGTGCCGAGCACCCAGGCTCCAGCGTGCAAACCACTGTCAGCAACCTCAAACGGAAATCAGAACATCGAGCAAGCTCCGTGGCTTCCGGGTACAAGCTGCCGCCCAGAGGCTCCATGTGCGACGCCGAGAGACTGGCTTTTGATTACGTGTCTGTAGGGAACGACCTGCTGGGGATGTGCTCGATCTCTGCAGAGGAGCTCCCGCAGGTGCGGCGGAGGAACAAACGCCCAGCACCGGCAACACTGGTTTTGTTGGTTAGCGGTCCTATGAGAAGACCTGTGGTGGCTTCGTTGTAGACTGCTGCGAACGCACAAACAGTGTCGGACAGTGATCTCGTGAGCGCGACAGCAAGGGGTTGGTTGGTCCTTGCCGATACATGCAGACAAGCTATCGCGAGCATGCAAAGTGTCAGTGAGATGGCTGAGGGTCTTGGCCTGTTGGGATATTGCGGGAAGGTAACATATATATTTTGATACAGCCGCGAGCTGCTCGCATGGGACGCATCCAGCGGGCTCTCCCAACCAAGAACGTTTTGGACAGAATATCCAGAAACCAATTGCTAAGTCTCCCAGCAGCAGTGCACAGCATGCAAGTACAAAGCTTGCATGTTTAGCATTTGTTTCTAGTTACATTTTCTCTGTGCCCCGTTCTATCACAAATTCCTTGTGAAAGGGCGATGCAGTGTTGAATTTGCCTCAAGAGTTGGTGACGCAGTCGTGCTCACTTTGACACTCGACAACCAATGGACTGCAATGCAGGAGTGGAGAGCCAACCTTTGGAGTGAACTGTACTCTGTATGTGCACATGTCGGATGGCCTAGTTGGTACGGGCGATGACTCTTACAGTGGAGGTCCAGTGTTCGAGCCCCGACATGGGAAGTTTCTGCCTCGGCTGATGATCTCACAATCAAATACGCCATGCTGGCTGGCGGATCATCTTCGATTAGCAAGTGATCATACCAACCGCCAAAACAATCATCATGAAAACTGGCGGTTCCAACGTTTTTTGTTTTCTTTTGTTTTTTAACTAGAATTGTTCCATGACACTGAAGGTTCGCTTTGGTACTTGCGAAGATGTTCATGGTATGGATCATGCATCGGCTGTGAATTTTGCAGGGGTCGGAGCCTGTGCGCATGACGGTGGAGCTTGAAACGGATCCTAAATTCAAGAAAGCGAATCCTGTAAGGGCCTCTTCCCACCTTCATGCTGTGTGTACGTGAGTCAACAATCGTATCTTGCGTACATGACCACTTTGTTTTGCGTGATTCGCCCCAAAGGCAATCGACTGGAAATGCGTATGTGTGGTGTCTCAACAGTCTCATGCTCAAGCTCACCTCTCACCTCTCGTGCTCTCTTGCCTACCTCTTTTCAAAGATACTTTAGGGATGCTAAACAATGCTGTTCAAACATTCGTGCGGTCGCTTGTTTGAATTTGTCTATGAGAGTGTGTGCCAGGGAGCTCCAACCTCAATGGAGCTCACACTGCAGTGGATGATGTTGAGCACGGACATGAGTCACAGCAATTCAGTGTTGCCAGTGACATCCAAGAACCGAGGAATCCTAGCAGTAAGTTTCCCACGAAACACACGACTTAAGTTCGAACACCCTGCCGTTGAATCTTGTGGGCCAAAATGAGCTCATTTCCAACCTCAGAATTCTACCTCTCATGAGCATTTCAGACCAACGAAAAAAAAAAATGATTTCCCGAGGGTGTACAATTGCTATGGAAAATCCGTCTACAATATCATGGCAAATGGTACTTTTGCTCCTTTTTCATTCCCTCTTGTTTGTATGACACCAACATGAAGAAGTCACCTCAAGCTAGTTGTACACTATCTCTCAAATAATCCCCAAAACCCAACCAGTGTTTGCAGAGGTTGATCGGTACCTGCTACACGTTTTGTATTCCACAATGCGTTGTATTGCAGCATTTTCACAATCCATTGTAGTGAGAGCAGTATCTATAGTTAAAGTATTTCACGTAGCTGTGTTGACATATTCTAGGCTTGGCTCCCTTTAGGATCTCAGATTCAAGGTTTCTTGGCAGCCTACAGTTTATCGTCCATGTTGTCAACGTTTCCGTGCCACCAGTATGGATGAATTGTTGGTTTTTTGATACTTTCAATGAGAGGTTACTCTTGCTTTGCGATATGGTGGTTGCGGAAATTTTCATACTCAGGGCATGATCAAGACATTTGTCTCTTGCTTCACACAAACATTGCAGGTGGTGTTGTTGATGGCATCACCACGTTCGAATTCATTCCACAGTCTTGCTCATTTTTCACAAGTAGTTACACGTTATGCTATATGCCTGACACAATTCATTTAAATCAGTAGCAATCCTTGGTATATATCCTGCGTTGCTTTCAGAAGTAAACAGACAACTGTGTGGACAAACAATTATTTTGCTTGAACCATTACCACTGAAATGATAAGTCTCGCCACCATCAGGAATCCTCAAGCATCAAACAAGTTCTGGAAAAGGGATCGCTGTCAGTGACCATATATGGGCTCCACGAAATCGGCGGTAAGACCAAAAGTATGCGGCCGTACGTGGAGGTGGAGGTTGCTGGGAACATGCAAACCACCGAGATTGGGCGCGGTCGCAACGTGCAGATGCACCAACAGATGTTCTTCCATCATGTGGACCCTCAAGCTGTCGTGAACGTGAGTGTTGCCACACCCAAAATCATTTCGCTTGCATCCATGCTAGATTCATGCCCAAACCATATTTCAGTTCTTTCATCAAGAGCTGTCGCAGCGATAGCCTTCGGCCTGCTTATGGGCTTGGGGCATTGCCTACGGCTGAAGGCGCATCACCCTGCAGCCCTACCACCAACCTTGCTGGTAATTCAGTCTGTGTTTCAAGCCATGATGGCGCAGTTGCAGTGACATGAATGGACGCTGATGGTGTATGGTGTTGGTTCTAGGAGTCCTTGATTCAAGTGAAGAGGAGGAGCAATTGTTGAGATGGCTTCATTTGGCTCTGATTATGTTTTGTTGTCACTAGACTTTTCCCTGCACCGGTTTCTGTGATGCAGGTGACTGTAAGAAATCATAAACGCGATTGGATGTTTATGCGTGGATCAAGTGTGGGAGAGGTACACTTACCTGCCCATCAAATATTGCAGCAAGGAAGCATAGATGAGGAGTACGGACTGTTGGGGGTGAAATCTGGCAGCATCAGCATGAAGGCGAGTGGATAGGCTTGTCAACTCACATTCCCGCTCATCCTTGTGCATGTTCAAGACCGTAAATTTAGTTTATTCAACAATCACTTGATTGTGTGTCGAGACGTCTTCATGCAAGTACCATGTGGAGCATCCTCAGCCCAAGAAGATGATGTTTTGATATAGGTCAGTTTAAGCGCCAACAGTTAGCCATGCTGTTAGCATACTGCCTTGGCATCAGGCCTGGATAATCTTGCCTGATTTATTGAGTAGGGGGACTGCCCATAGTTGAAGGTTAACATCCCCTTTTGAAAAAATCTTCCACCCTTTTACAAATGTTTCATTTTTTGGTAAGATCTCCGTGCAAACTGCGTCGCACATTTCTGTTTGGTGTCAATTCAAGGGACTCCGGGCCAATAATATATTTTTCAATATTGATGGCGCCCTGGAGTCAGTGCACCACCTATCAATTATCCTGTGAAAAAATGCCTTGTGTATCTTGGAGTCTTGCACTCAGTGAGTTTGTAAAGACTGATTACATGCTGGTATGTGTTTGTGGTGGTTCAGCTCTCGTGGCACTTTCACATGTAAGCAGGCGACCACGCAGCATCCAATGCCACATCCGCAAGGGCTTGGTCGAGATCCAATGCAAATTACAAGGCGTATGCGCGTCCCAAGTCAACAACTGTTGCAAACTTGGGATTCTTCAGGTTCAAGAGTTCGTCCTAGTCTTAGCTCTATGTTAGGTTGCGGTGTTACCGAGACAAAATTGACGGCAGCACGTCGCTAGTACTGCCAGAAGCTCTGATGTTCAAATATTAAGTGTGTGTGAACAGTTTCTGTTCAGGGAATGGAAGTCAGTATATCAGCGTGCAGAGCTTGAAAGTCCCCGCAGCTGTCAAAGGGCATGGTGCTATATATGAGAACGTCGTATGGTTCCTGCTCAACTTTAGATGTTCAAGTAATGGTGTTTGGACTATTTTGACCATCTTTGCGCAATTGGACTTAGTGACACGTTGATGCCAAATGCGTTCCCGGGATACGGTTTTTGTCAATTTACAAAGGTCAAACAGTGTTGCGAACTTTCCAATGCATATGTTTGGCGTGGTCATTTGACTGTCATTACACTGGGGGGCCACATACGTCTCAGCGCTGTAGATTGGCATGCTTGATGATTATAAGAAATTTCTACTGTTCAAGTGATTCCTGCCTGCAAAGGATGTGCGAAAGCGCTCGCGACACTACCTTTTTCACAAAATCCAAACTACAGTCTGAGTTTTCTATTGGACGTTTCAATACAATTAAGAACACTTCGCAAGACTGGTTTCGGGTCTAGAGGTTTGCTGTTGTTCTTCCGCTGCACTCACGGTGTACCTACCAAGTGCGGATCTTAAATGTAGCGTGACTGATCATACCACAGTCGTCGGCTTCTTTGTGAAGATTAAAGACTCAGGCGATGCAATTTGCAGACTTTGCCGTGCATTCTCGTAGTATGACCAGAGGTGTGGATGCAGTTTATTTGATGTTGACTATGCAACTCATCGCCCTTCTTATCCACACTGGTCACTCGATATTGTCCATTATCCTTATGAATAATTGTTGTTGAGAAAACGTAGCATAAACAACACTCGATTGTGTAATACAACTAAATTGTGAACGGATCTTGATAGTGATTAGCCCTGAAATTGCACTTGCATATTTTTTAATCCACGACCGACCGTCTACTTTGAAATCCGACACGACGCGAGCCCACATGGCTGGAAGCAGCTCTGAACAAGTCCTTGGAAATTGAACAAAGTCGCGCTGGTGTCCGACTACGTATGAATATCGCGATGTTTGTGTTCAACAGATTCGCAGACTAGCAATTTTTCCTGCCAAGATTGACATTGCATCGTTTATTGAATTGGATGCTATCGTCGGTGAACACGCGAAATTCAACGACACAACTTGTTCAAACTCTCCCTTGTGAACCCGTATTCAGTCATAATCATGTCGCGGTTCGCTTGCGCGCGAAAGAAACACTCCACTGTCCACACAGCTGCAGTTCTTGTATCAGGATCTCCGCTTTGCAAGAGCTGCACCAACGGCTCTACTGCTCCTGCACGAATGATATCAGTGACGTGGTCATCATTCACCGCGAGGTTGTACAGCGCCCAAGCCGCCCTATTCTTCACTGTCGTATCATCATCTCGTAACAGCTGCACAAGTGGGTTTACCCCATCTGCCTTTACGATTTCCGTACAGCTATCGTCATGTACAGCAAGATTTCTCAATGCCCCTGCAGCGTTGGCCTTGCCCTCAACGTTGTTGAAGCAAAGGAGATCTAGCAATGGCTTCACCGCCTCTGCACGTGCAATGCTAGCATTGTGATTTTCGTGCACACAGAGGTTGGCCAGTGCCCCTGCAGTCTGAGCCTTTTCGTATGCATCCCCATGCCTTAAAAGATGCACCAAAGATTTTTTCACACCCATGGACACACGTATCTCAAGCTCGTCATTTAGTGCAAGAATGCCTAGAGCCCGTACCACTGGAACTCTTAAATTTTTTTTTGCAGTCTTCAATAAATGAATCAACGGCTTAACTGCACCAGCAAACTTCAATATTGTGTTCTTTTCCGCATTTACTGCGAGATTGCACAACAATCCCACGGCCCCCTTTTTCTCTTCGTCGTCACCGGTCCGTAAAAGATCAAGTAATGGATTTACCACCTCTGCCTCCATCACCGCAGTTTCGTTCATTGGGTGCACCGTCAGGTTGACCAGTGCCCAAACCGCCCGTTTCTTGCCTGCTGCATCCCCATTTCGCAATAGCTGCACCAACGGCTCCACTGCCCCTGCTTGCACGATCGCAACTTCAGTTGCATGGTCAACAGCAAGATTCCTTAATACACCCGCTGCCTGAGCCCTTCCTGCAGCGTTTTTCGTCCGGAGGAGTGATATGAGTGGCTTCAGCGCACCGGCTTGTTCAATCTTCACCCTGTGCTCTTTTTTCCCTGAGAGGTTACACAGAACCCCAGCGGCTTGTATCTTCATATCCATGTTGCCCATCTGCAAGTTTTCTATCAGCACATTCAGAATTCCTGATGCAACAATCTTGTCTTCGTTGGCATCATTTATCGCAAGATATCCCAATACCTGTGCAGCTCTAATTTTGCACTGAGCACTGCCGCTCTGCAACATATGCACCAGTGGCTTGATGGCTTCATCCCATGCTGCACTTTTCCTGTTTGTGTCGTTCTCTGCAAGTTTGCTCAATGCCTGCACCGCTTCACTCTTCCCATTCTCACTTCCATTCTGCAGTAGATGCACCAGCGGCTTGATTGCCCCTGCACGTACTATCCTTTGACTGTTGGCATCTAGATCAGAAAGGACTCTTAGTGTTTGTGCAGCGAAAGTCCTTCCCATGAACTTCCTGTTCCACAAAACCTGCACCAGGAGTTTAATTGCACCTGCTCCTGCGATGGCTTTCATATTCTCACTGCGCCTAGCTAGGTTGCTCAAGGCAGATGCCACTTGACTCCTCAATGCATCATTATTCAGCTTCAACAAATTCACAATAGGCTGGATTGCCCCGGCATTCAAGATAAGCTCCCTGTTCTTGTCATTGTTTGAGAGGATGCCCAGTGTCCGAACTGCCTGAATCTTCCCTGGTATGTCCTTCCATTCAAGGATCTGGATCAAAGGTTTCACCGCTCCAACATCGGCAATATGAACACTGAGGTTTATGTCAGTCCACGCAAGGTTGCCCAGAGCACGCGCAGCGCGGGACTTTCCAGCTGTGTTTCCCGTTTGCAAGAGCTGCACAAGCGGCTCCACTGCCCTAGCATCTACGATGGCTTGCCTGTGGATTTTCTTGATAGATAGATGGCTCAACGCCCCTGCCGCCTGAGTCTTATTCCCAGTGGTGCCGCTGACTAGTAACTGGACTAAACCCTGAAAATCTTTTGCTTCTCTGAGATCCTCAATCTTTAGATGGCTGGGTGTTTCAGCACCCTCGGGTGATGGATCAACTCCCATCTTGAGCCTTTTCAAGAAAACTTTGTTATCTATGGCTGAGAACTCACATGCATTCATTATGTCTTCATCCACGTATTGAAGGTCGTCAAGTTTCGTAACCCCTTGCGAGGCTAATGCAGGTGCAAACCTTCGCAACTCTACTTCCTGAAGAAAACTTATCACCTCTGGTTCCAACCCACAATCTAGGGCGGATCTTGCTCTCTCCATGATTGCATCCACACCCAAGTTCCAATATTCATCCGTACTCCGATTCAAATCCACCCAGTCAACAGCGCCCAAATGCTTGATGCAGTCCGGGGCAAGATCCAAGAACTCGCCAATGCGTTTCTTATCGTCCACCCACAGCACTGGCTGGATGAACTTGTCGGCATCCATCGCCCATTGAAGCTCTTGTTTGCAGGGGGGACGCCGAAAGTAGGCATCGTCCTCAACCCCAGCACCGTCAGATACAACGGCAATCACACAGCCACAGCCACGAACGCCCTCCTCCATAGCTGCCGGGGTGCAGACCTTCATCTTCACATCCAACCATACCGTCTTGGATTGGCTAAGGAGGGAAGTATACAGCTTTTCGGCAAGAAGTATCGCTTTATCGCTCTTTTGTGTATGCGATATAAAGAAGTCCCAATATCCCGGCTGATTATACGGTGCCATATTTGTGCACACTCAGTCTGGCTGCGCTTTGTGGTGTGACAGGATCTGTCGATTTGCCAGCAAGAGTTGATGACCCCTGTCTTCAAGTGATTTGTGTGCTGTGTTTGATTGTCACTTGCTCCCTCAGGAGTATTCACAGCAAGCCTGCATCCATATCACATGGCGTGCCAGAATATTGTCATGTTCTTAATCAATTCACTTACATGTCCCATGAAAAATTGTATGCAAACCTCAACAAGGGTCGTAGATAGTGAGCTTTTCCTGACGCTAAGACTATGTTGGTGGACCTTTGGCACTGCCTCATATGCACCACACAACGACATGGTTATAAGGGCTACAACATAATCTGGATAACCACATGACCTCCCAAGAGCAGACAAAAAACAACATGTGCGTACTGCACTGGACATACGCTTTATGAGCAGCAACCCCCTTTCTTGTAGAAATCTAATGGCAGGTACACGTGCATATCACACGGATATCAAGAATGTCAAAATGCACCAAAAAGGAGCTCTCGATTTCTTATTTTCGGGCATCCCTAACATGTACGCATGACAGCATTGCGGTCTGCATCATTGCTGGGGCGATTCACGGACTGCATTCAACCATCAAATGATACCAAGTGATATACTCAACGACTGAGAAACTGCACATCCTTCCTGCATGACAAAATGAATACACCATGAAACCAAACCGAATGTGCTTTGATAGGGACCGTCGGAATCATTGGCTGATGACCAAACGAAGGACAGGCATTGAAAACATGAACTTGACAAGCGTTTCGCATATGAATCATGGGAGTTGAATGCTTAAGTACTTTACAATATCAAAGACAAGATCATTGTGTTACAACCTTTTGTCAACAAATCTGGCAGGAGTAATGACGAAATATCAACATATGCCTGAACACAAGAAATGCATTTCCTACACATGCCGCTTCATGCCTCCCGTGCTTCATGTGCGTGCAAGCCAATCTTTCATCATCCACAACAATGATTCCACAATCGTTGCAAGTCCACAGGGACATCGTGTACATCATCATTGAAATTGGTAGGAAAACAGGGAACATGAAGCTTGCAACACTTAATCATTGGCTGTTGCTATTCTGCAACGCTCTATAAGCTCGGTGTTGTGATGAACACTGCTTGGATTGGAAAATAAAAATACATGAGGATTATGCACAAGCTCCATCATTCAGTAGATGAAGCAGCTACCGCATTGCTATCTTATTTCAGATTGCAAGTGCTACACAATTGTGACATTGAGTTCTTGGAACCAATTATCCAAATCCTGTGCTAGGTTCTTCGGTATTATTATAGACAAATCATCACTACAAACCAGCGTGACATAGCTCAAAATTCCAAGCTGGTATGGTCGCGAATGTGCGCTCGGACAGCCCTGGAATTACAATGCTATAAAACAGTCATATATTGCTCAAAACCAATAGAACGCTAAAAATAACTCACAAGAACGGTAACGGCAAACCCAGGAGCCAATTAAAACTGATCAGATAGTTGTATTTCACATTGCATGTATGAATCAATTAAAAGATACACATCGCAACTGACTTCAGCAATAAAGATTTACTCCTGAGAGTTCAACACTCCAATGACGAGAGAAGACTCCTTCCGCGAAACCTGTTCTCCAAAAATAAACACAAATCCACGGATTGTGTCCAACACACTGGGGTTTTGTACATGCTATCTAGCAGGTTTGTTTGATTGTCTGCTGACTGTATAGCCCCCAGATTAACAAGGGGAATCAAGGCAATCCGAATCATGTTACATGCTATTTCACAAGTTGGATCTCATCATGCGCAGGTACAGCATGCTAGGGTCCACCCCAACACTTCAGCGAAAGCGTCCCAAATACTAAGTCACCGGGAAAAAACTGTGGGAAAACTGTGAAACATTTATTCACAAATCCGATCAATGTCTCCAAGTTTACGATCCGTGTCCATGAGCCCTGTCAGGAGTTTATGTGCTCGAGCTGCATCATATACGGAAGATTTCTCCAGTATGAGTACCAGGCTGTGAAAGGCATTGCATGAATAATCTGGGGACGGTTGTGTCAAAATCTGTTCTTTTTTGTGCAAATTTCTCTGCAGATTTTGAACACGATATTAAGTCGTGATGCTTAAGTAGGTGGATCAAGTCTTCCCCCGGTCACAATACACGGAATACCAAATGGCTCTCTTTGTACTCGGTCTTACGAGAATGATGTTTTAAATCAGAAAGCTGTACGGGTACTAGATTGAGGCAAAAAACAGGAAAGAGCCCTTACACCTGACACTTGCGAATTCGAAAGGTTTGGTCACTACGGCACGCTTGCAAGGGAACGCACTAGAACGCACCTTGCATACCTGCCGTAGTGCGTTCTCCACTTGATTTGGAATCGAGCATCACTCGATGCACATCTCATACGGACGTTGCAAAAGCGATGGAAATGTTACATCAATACGGTTAGCAACTATCAGCTCAAAATCCTGCTCGTTGCATTTACCAGGTTGAGGACGCTTGTCGTTGAGATCAGGAAATGCTCTGGAAGCACTCTTACGTATGCACCTGCTCCTCAATCCCTAAGCTGCAAATCTACGTTAGCTTGTGGAGCAGTCTTCGAGTTAAGCGCGTCGGTGATGGAAGCTGTGTTTCGAAAACGAAGAGTTGTGTGGCTCCTCTATTCACAGGTGTGGCGGTGGCTGGCGACAGCACGAAGGTGCCTTCGCGACGCGTATAACTAAAATCTTAACTACATGAAACGTGCACCTTGTGCCACTCCCAACTCTTGAAACCATCGGGGATCATGGTTGTTGTTCAGGGGGATGGTCAAAGAGGACCCACCATCGCCTCTCAAAAATCGTCGGCCGAGGCAGTATCCATCATGGCGATTGGGTACGCGATCGGGAAAATTACTTCATCGATAATGTAATAATCAAAATAATGATAGTAACAACGAAAATAACAATGAAAATAATAATAATGATAATGATGATAATGTTGATGATGATAACGATAATAATAATGATAATGATAATGATAACAACAATGATAGTGAGAATGAGAAAAATGAAAACGATAATAATGATAATGATCATGCTATCGCTAATACTAATGCTAATAATGATAATGATAATGACAATGATAACACAAATAATGATGATATTGATGATAATGATCATTAGAACTATAACAATGATAATGATGATAATCACAATGATAATGATGATAATCACAATGGAAATGATGATGATAAGCATAGTAATTGAAACTTAAAATGAAAATGATGACAATGTTAACAATGAAAAAGTACATGATGATACTCATAATTATGAAGATGAGAATGGCTTAATAATGATAACCACAATACTGATGACGACAACAATAATCATGACTACCTATAATCACGATATTGACCATATTGAATAAAAGTGATGATGATGATGATAATGATAATCGTAACAATAATAATCATGATAAAATCATACATAATATTGATGATTTGGAAGGAGCATATAGTTGAGTGTGTGCAATTTGCACCAGACACT
>NHOP01001137.1:0-11641 GCA_018697155.1 Pyramimonas parkeae | reverse complement strand
GGGTCATGTCCCCATATATAAAAAGGGCGCACCATTCGTACCACCGTTCCTGTACAGCAAAAGCACTTCACTCGTGGATTTGAATGAAATGCTTGATTGTGCCCTATATGAAATGTATGCTGAGGATACATGTCATTTCATGCTGAATGATGATGTTCGACGAGTAGATAAATCCATCCTGGATTGTGATGCCATGCATGCTAGAACATAAACCATACTGGATATTTGGGAAGTTGCCTCAAGTGATGAACATCGCGACGATTCGACGAAAATCTAGGCACCAAATCAATCACGTCTTGGACATGAGCTACCTGCGTTGTTATCTGAAAATCGGTATAGAGTGTTCTTGGCAACGAGTTGCAAACCAGTCCAGGTGTGTTATCCTGGTACCGGTTTTCATGCTTTCAAGGGTCAAATGCGTTCATGTGAAATGCTTCATCACATGAATTTTGTGGTGACCCCCAGAGCCTTGCGAGCGGTCTGCAATGCTTGGAGAATCTCACTGTCTAGTGCTTGAGTGTGCGCTGTCAGTGTGCCGATGCAGCTTGCCGTTTGAGATTGAGCAAGTCTACCTGACTTCAAGTTCCACATTATGAGAATACGTGCTAAACGAGAATATCGTTGATTATGCGGAAGTCGACACTTTTTCTTGTTTTTCAATTTGACATCCGCTTTTCAAAGTGTGATATTGCGTTTTTCAATTCAAGTTGCAGGAACCGATGTGCTTTGTTACAACTGTGAACAAATTGGAGGTGCACCCACAGGCATCACCTGCAAATGGATGCATATGAAACACGCAAAAAAGATTTTTGTTATGGATTTTACCAGATCAGCGGACTATCCCGATGGGGATTAGTGTGTATACATCTTCCTTTACATGGCTACGAGATTTCATGGGTTGTACGTCCCTGTGAGTACTTGTTTCTCGGATGTATATCAAGTCCATCTTAACTTCTACCACTTCACTACATAGCATCACATAGGATTTGAAGCAGCAGCAAAGTATTGGTGCTTTGTGGCCGTGGCCTGGCTCTACTTGTTGGTGATGAGATATAGTCCTCGGGGACGGAACTCATGTTCCTCTCAAATTACGCAACATGTGTTTGGACCTAATGCACAGGTTGTGAACCTACACACCGATGAACCATGGCGCGCAATTCAGTGCACATGGCTGCCTGCTCTTTCGGTAAGGTTGTATCCGTGTATATTCAGAGAGCAGCGTTTTTGGCGGGCTTGGCAGGTGCATCGAGACATCAAGGGAGGCAATATTCTTGTAGAAAAGTCGGGGAGGATCAAGCTAGCGGACTTTGGCATGGCCAAGCAAATGGTAGAGAACATGTCTGTCACCAAGAGTTTCAAAGGCAGCGCATTCTGGATGGCCCCAGAGGTGATATTCCAACTGCGATCCCACTCTGATTCATCTATCATGCTGCGTTGGAGGGCATTTGGATATGACATTGAGTTGATGGTGATTGCTTTTTTGGGTGAATATTCAAAACGCAGCAACAAGGACCGTCCAGCATGCGTATTCTGAAAGCTTTTTCATGGATGAATCATTGCGGGATTTCCAGTATGGTGGCCCCTAGCACTTACATCGGTTGGGTTTAGGACCTATGGTGAGTGCGTTGTTGTTTTTGGCATGTTCTTGATTGCCTGCCAATTACGCACACATAACGCCTGCGGGAAACAAGGGACAGTATGCAATGATGTTCCCGGTATATTTTATGCATGATGATATCAACATGGGGTGTCCGCCACGGCTTTTAATTGATTATGTAGTAGTATCATGCCTCGCGTCATGACGCTGGACTAGTGCAGAGTTGCAATATTGGAAAGCACCTGATACATGTCCGTGGTAGAGGTTCTGATTACAATATCGATCGTAGCTAACTGAATAGGAATCAAGTTTGATTTTGTTTTCGTCATTCTCGGGTGCAGGTGATCAGACAGCGCGGACATGGCTTCGCTGCAGACATCTGGTCGTTTGGATGTACAGTGTTGGAGATGGCCACTGGCAAGCCACCCTGGTCACAATGTTCCACACAGGTGCCCAACAGTGTTTATGCTGCGATTTGCAAAGCGTTGTGTTTTCAACCGCCAGATATATCATGAAAGTCATATATATTTGAAGCACAAGGAATTATGACCTCTCTACAAGAGATTGTTATGATGACTTGCTCGCTGAAGGTGAGCCGCCAGCCCAGGTGGCCTCTGATAAATTCTTGACCAAGGCAACACCCACCAAAGTCGGGGTTTCTACCCACAACCTTCTGAGAAGGGAGCCGCCGCTATACCAATATGGGCATCCGCGTAGGGTCAAGGAACTTAATTTTTCACTGTTCGATCTTCGGTTGGTAGGGTCACGTCTCCTATTGAAGGTAAACTGCCAGATGGGCAAGCCTTGCTTCGGTCACCCTGTCAAATCTTGGCGCGTAAAGGAGTCTCGAGCCTGTGTCTTCAATAGCCGTTTCACCTTCTAACTGGAAAGTATGTGTCTGTTGATGCCGAGACTAGGTTGCACCTGGTAGATTAGTTGTGGCTATCATCGGCTGCTTTTTGAATGTCAGATTTTCAGTTTCGTTTTTGTTGCGCATACATGTAGGAAGATCCTCAAAGCCCAGAGTTTGACGCGTCCAACAGGCACCCGCTCCAACAGATTTGGTTGTGCTGATGACAGTCGTTGTGCTGTGAGGCCGACAGGGCAGATAGTCCAGGCCAGTTTGTCCAAGATTCAGATCCACCCAAGTGGTTCGACGCTGACTATCGGTTTTAATTCCAGGCCAACTGGATGTGCTGGGCTATGGTATCGACCTGTCCGGCCATCTCCAACAACATTTACATAAAACCGAGTGTGTTTCGAGGCATTCCAATCGTAACCGCTGGGATTCTTCATGAAGTACCATATCGCTCGAGTATAAGATCATACCATACCCCGTATTCATGTGTGCGAGTACCACAATAACATCATTCAGTTATAATAATCAAGAATCATACTCTAGCACATATTGATTAAACTTCTCCATTGGGATCGTTTCGACGTTGCGCTACCGCCACTCTCAGAGCATGTGATGCGTATGTCTAGCCGATGGGGTGGCAAGACGTGTATTCTAAAGGATATGCGAAAAGGATATGCCGCTTTGACAGCACTTTTCACGGCGTCTTCAGTTTGCGATGCTGATTCGTACTTCTTGCTGCCTGAAATTTGAAAGATGCAACTGGAGTTTCTGTGTGCAGGTGCAAGCCATTTTCAAAATTGCATCCTCCAGCGAGCTCCCGCACATCCCCGAGAATTTGTCACCAGAAGGTACAGAGTTCATTCTCTTGTGTTTGCAGCGCGACAGCGCCGCACGGCCCACGGCACTGGATTTATTGCAGCATCCCTTCGTGGCGAATGTAGAGCTCAATGGAAACGATAAGTTCATGGAGTACTTGAACTTCACCAGCCGGTGCGTTCCGTTCCTGCAAGTCTGTTGGATTGCGTGTCCGAAAAGAGCGCTTACATCAACATGATACCACAAAGTGTTGCGCCGAGGCGAATCGCATACTTGATGTTTTCTGATATGGTAGAGGTAGAATTTTGTGACGGGGGATTCCTCGCGATTTCGCATTTTTCGGGTCTTGACTGGCCCGGATCGCACGGAATTTGTGAAATCTCATGTTTTAGTTTTGTTGGTTTAGCATGATCTCACATTCTTGATTGTGTGGGTGGTACTCAGAGAATCCATGCAAGATAACGGGGTTTCATTTGACATGCATACCCAGCAACATTCAAACCCTTTGCATCGACGTGCACACTCGTCCAATCATGCGGAAGCAATCGCCCTGATCACTGAGAACGGGCTCAGTACACATGGGATCCATACACATGCTGTAAGTGCGTCCCGTACAAGCTCAAACACCTCGGTTTCTGCTAGCGGCAACACAGTTACAATACACAGTGACGGCACAACGTCCTATATGTATGGAGGGGTTTTAGGAAGCAAGAATAGGAGCAGTGTGAACACCGCTTCAAGTAGTATCAAGTTGGTAGATTCCGGCATAGGCAGAAATGGCCGCGAGAAGATAAGTTCACAACACAGCAGCACGATATTGGGAAGTAGTAAGGGTATCATGGTGGGAGATGATGGGAATGGCAACAACGCGGGTGATTCCTTGCTTCCACACATGTTCAAGGTACAAGGGTTGTTGCGATTGCCGCCACTAAAGCTTTCCACAGCAAATGGAGGAGGGCCAGTCGTGCAGCGGCACAGCTCACCAATACCTAAGCCAAGACAAGGATAGGAGCGCAGTGGATTGTATCCTTGGAACACTAGGAACGCTTGGCCAATATTTGCTTGCTTCACATAAACACTGATGTGATCGGTTGCTATGCTCCAAAGTTGGTTGGTGATATTGATCGATGAGCTGGCACGTTGATTTTATGTCCTGAACATGGTTTCATGTTTGAGCATGTGATCAGGCATTATTGTCATGAATAAGTAGCATTCTCCGCAGAAAAGCCTGTGATGACGATGACTCCATGATGCAAGAATAATCAAACCTGGAATATTGATGAGTATTCCTGTAAGAATTAGTAATTGACACAAACTTTGAGTGTATATCAATTGATGTCAGCAACGGCAAACGCCTACTTTACCGCCAGAAAGCGAAAATTTGCGAGTTCATATTTTGTGGAGTCACAGATCTGCGTAACAAATGTTGAAGAGCGGTCAGAAATGATTCCTCATTAGTAAGTGATGTCCCCGTTGCGAACGAAGGAAAGAGTGATATCGCGGCGCCAAATTATATTGTCCATTTTCAATATCAATACCACTGGTAGTAGCAATGATACTGATGATGAAGATCATATCAATGACTATGACGAAAATAACCATGATGGTGATAAGAATAGGTGTTGTATTGATAGCACCGAATGTAAGAGTATGATAAGAATGAAAATAACAATGTAGATGAACACAAAAATGATTATAATGATGATCATAATGATAGTAACGATATTGGTAATGATGATGATAGTCTCAATGGGTATTATGAAAATAACAACAGAGTGATAAGAATATGGTGATATTGACAGTAATGAATGTAAGGATAACGTTAAGATTAATGAAAACAAAAATGTTGATAACGATCATCAAAATGATAGCAAAGCAACTGAAAATAGTAATAATGATAATGATCATTTTGTTAATCATAGTACTGAAATTCACGATGACGATAATTGTACTAATAGCTCGAATAGATACAATGATAACGATGCTGATCAGTGCAATGATAACAGTAATGATGAAAACAATTAGGACGATGATGATGACAATGAAATTGATACATCTTTTCACTACTGGAATGATCTTGGCGCGAACCATCTGCACTCCACAACCACGTCTGCAAAAACCACCAGGCCTACCAACCCACACTCCAATTTACTTGTTGGAACAGTCAAAAGTTGCTCGGGACACGGTGAAGCTTGAAGGTTAGACGCGTTTTCGACAGCATGTCTCGTAACGCAGGATTCGACATTCAGTTTCAGATCCGACAGAACTCGATGGTGAGTTTGCGACAAGAGGAAACTGAAACAACTCTTTACGGGCGGGACAACTCGCGTTCACGTGGTTGCGGAACAAGTTAGGACTTGTCTGAAGTATTGACACCAGAACGTATGTTTTGACAGCACATACATATCGCGCAAATCACAAACATCAATAACCGATGGAAAGAGTCATGTACAACGTTCCTGCGTCGAACATTGACTTGCTCAGAGCCGATTTGATCCAAGTCACTCCGATCTTTAGTTTGCTACTATGTTTGGAGTTTGGACCACACACTTCAGAATTTACTTGGGAATCACCTCTAACATGATTTTTTTGGTTTTTGTTCTGCACTTGTCCCTGGATGCAAGCGTTGAGTTATGACAAATCTCAAACACCACACTAGTGTCTAGTAGTTGACGTATTGATGTATTTCATCTGTACTACCAATATAGAAGAAGCAGATGTTTCACATGTAAATATGCATTTCAATGCACTATTTAAACGAAAACATTCGAGGGACTTGGTTGGTCGTCATGCTATGGTTGGTCCTATAGACCAATAATTTTTCATGGGAAAAGATTTGATCAATTCGCAGGACGATTTGACGACACCGCGACGTATCTATCCATTATCATCTCCGGGGTGATGAATACGTCGCGGGAACTGTGATTTCAAGTCATATGAAATTATTACAAACGCAGTGTAGGTATGTTATTTGAGCTTTTGGAATATTCACAACGATCAACAACAGCGGGCACAAAATTGTCACCATTCATCCCAAAATTGTTCAATAGGAATAACCCCTATTGATGGGGTTATTCCACCATCACGTGTGCACTGCTTTGTAAGGAAATGCAAGCATTCTTGTTCGTTTGCGCATCATTTGCTCTCAAGTGTTTCCTTGCCTGACATTTATTCTCCTCAGAAATAACAGCCCATGCTTCAACTGTATGAGTAAGTACGTGAGTTGATACGATTGCCTCGATACATCATCCAAGGAGAACGTTGGCTACAAATTTGTTGAAATCTCACAATATATTTAGCGTTTTGGTCATCAGCAGCCGAAAAAGACCTTATCGATGTCATCATGCCCGAGACTGGTTTGCCTGTTCCTGCCAATATCTACATGACTAACCAAATATGATTAGCTTGAAACAAATAAGCATGTGCTTGTCAGTTGTAGGATTCACCAATGTTTCACCAGCAGTCGCTACGCATAGGATACTCGAAATTCAAACAATGGAACTGTAGGAGGTGCAATGTGACCCCTGTACACGCATGCATGTTGCAGGACGCATTGTAATGATGTACAGGCGACATTCATGTTTACAAGCGCACGATAAATTCCTGATTTTGATCACCTGCTACTGCTTTCATTTTTTTTGCTGTGAGTATCACATGGCAAAACGATTGCTACCCTGATGCCCAGATAGTCTAAATGAGCTGATGATTGTAATCGCTACGGTGAGATGACATCATAGCCTCTCAATGTTTGTTGATGTCTTAATGTCCATACTTGACACCATCAAAGTTTTTATGTGAATTTTCAAGAACAGGTGCCTGCAGTTTCATGACTAGCTCTCACATTTTCTTTAGCATGTCGATTAGAGCAGTTTGTACTTGAGCAATCCGCACACTTTTATGCGAACCATAAAATTGTCTTCTGAAGACTTCAGAGGTTTCACACCTGTCACTGGTATGTAGAGATTGCTTGCACCATAGCCGCAACGCCATTGCGTTCATACATGTTGAATATGTTCTCGCAGGAGATGTCGGAGTTCATTTCCGGCCTGAACGATTGGACCAGTGAAGTATCAGAAAAGGATAAAGCCCTGAAAATGGGAAAGGTAAAAAAACAATCCGGGGACGCATCAACCAAACCACCCACTGTCCCTCCAGTGCGTGGGCGTGTGAGCAATACGGTCAAGAAAGCAATGCCCTCCACCAATCCTGAGTGCGCATTCTCTCCACTCCTTAATCCGATAGGCCTATCTGAATATGATTTCTTAGCCCAATGAACAACAATCTACGCAGACATCTTGTAGGCAGTCTACCCTTCATCTAACACCATGCATGCCGGATTACCTCTTGCATTATTTGAAAAATTTCGCAGTTTTGCCCTTCATGGGATTTTCTTGAAAGCTTTACCATGAAATGCATGGCATTGAATCAGCACCTTGCATGATGTGCTTTGTATCGGGCTTGGACTATACCACCCGGGAAATCCATTCATAGATCCAGTGGGAGCGTTAGATCATGAAACTAAGTTTCATCACTAGCGTTGGATTTTCGTTACGACTGCATGCCGTGTTTCAGATTCATAAAGAATATAGTATTGACATTGTGGGCTTGCTTGCATTCCTATTCTCTCTCTGCGTTATTTTGGCAGTTTTTGCCGGCTTTATACCTATGAAAGTGAATATGTGAGGGGCTGATCCTTTCGGCAAATTCATATGACATCTATCCTAACGAATGACGGTTGCATTTCACAAGACTTCTTCATATATCTGCGCTTGTGTACACATGATGATCATGCATGCACACCGGGCCCACTGGATGGGAAGCCGTACCATCTGTGCCACTTTCTTGGTGCCAGAATTACTTGAGGATATCCATAAATTTGATGCACTGGGTCAAACACACAGAATGTATTATTGAGCGCTGCCTCCAAGCAGACGCGTTTCATGATTGTGCTGGACTCGGATGCTGATCTCTGCAAAACATACCAGACAGAGAGTGCAGTTTCCGCGCCATATCGTGGTTGGCTACCACAGTGTACGCTCTGGCTGCTGACATGTCGAGGATAATCTTCTCGCATTTTATCAGAAACATCTGTCAGCATGCGGCATCTTAAAGTAAATAGATGACGTCATTCTTCATGTAACCAACACATGTTGTGGCACACCATGGAATCATATTCACAAAACTGTTTGAACTTGTTGCGAAGTGTTTATGCAAAGTGTTCATGCAAAACCCCGCATGAAAAGCATTGAATGTACAACCCAAACCAAAGCAATGCGTGACCGTAAATAACCATCTTCGGCATGTCAGGTGACTTATTCTTAAGACCTGAAATCAATGTGTTTATGGATCTTTTCAACTTCGCATACACGGTCAGTGTTCTTGCAACTGTGAGCCTTTGCACAGTACATCTTCACTTTTCAATCCAAAGGGATTGGTTCTATCTGTAGCACACAGAAACTTCGCATCCTTTTGGAAAGGATCATGTCCTTGAACTTTTTCTAAGCTGTTTAGATTCTCAACTCAGATCAGTGCAAATCAGCGCCCAGCAAAATGACCTGCTCGGGATGCGCACATCTACCACCAGCCAAAGATTATGTGTAGTGATATCTCATATTTTCTTTTGTGCCTCATCGTTTCATCGATGCTCAATGATATACATCCAGGGTGCATCCAGGATGTTTCTGATTTGTGATTGCATACCAAGTTCATGTGTCGTAATAGGCTTTTTTGCACGTGGGGTCTGGTTGAAGTACAATGCCTTTGCAGTCTTAGATGCCTAGGGAAACCGAACTTCAAGGCTGCACTGCAAAGGTACACCTCTCCTGTCTATGCTTCAGCACGTAGAGTTTGCGAACGTGCAAGCAAGTGTTTGATGACATCAGTGACAAACAGATTGATTTAGGAATGCTTAAAGTTCAGCAGAAGATTCCAATGGCAATCACAAGATACATCTCCTTGGACTGTATGTAAGATGGGAATGAATGGTGTATGTGTCGATTTTCTTAGATTCATGATGATTGAACGTTGTGTATATGATGTAATGACACATGGCATGATTTGTGGATTTGTCCTGCGATTTAATTTTGGACGATAAATTGACAGCACACGTCTGTGGGAGCACGCACACATGATGGAGTACAACGCAGCAGGCGGCAACATAAGGGAGTGTGAATATCTATTTGTGGGAGAATTAATATTTTTGCATGTATTTGTGTTTGATAGGTGTTTATCGTAATGATCCAAGAAGCTGGAGCAGACATGCTTGGGTGTATCTGTGGCCAAATCCTCTAATGAGATATGTCACCGTGAAGTCCATGCCATAAGACTTCGAACTGGTGCATGGGTATGCATGTATGTTCTGGGTTACTTGGTGTAGTGTTGGAGAAACTCGCGTTTATCATTTGATAAAGCCCCTAAAGTATTGGGCAGGAATAACTGCTGTATGTGTAATCGATTGACTGGTATCCAAGGACACGTATCTCGTGATCTCTATAGGAATCGTTTGCCGTTTCTTGCTAATTCGCATGCGTTTCACGGTACTACGCAAATTACATGGAGGTTGCTGTTTTCAGGAAAGCGAAGAAGGACGCAAAGCGGAAATTAAAAGCTGAAGCCAAGGCCAAGGCTGCTGCGGAAGCCAAGGCCAAAGCCTCCGCCGCGGGCCACACTTACGATTACTTCAAGGACAAGTGGGACAAGTTTGACGTTGACAAGGCATTGGAGGAGGCGCGTTTTCTTCCCTGTTTGTGTTATATGCTACAATGGATTCCATTTCTGATCGTTTGGTGTACAGAATATTGGGATCTCTTCGAATGTCAAGCTGGTGGTTCGCGGCAACCATTCGGCCATCTAGGTATGCTGAGCAAATCATGTCGGCAGGTATAGTTAGTTGGTAGGGCGACGTCCTCCTACGCGGTTGATCTCGGGTCCGAGCCCCGACAGGGGTCGTTTCCGCTCGGGCCGATAATTTTTAGACCATCATAGGCCATGCTGGGTGGCGGGTCATCTTCGATTGTGATCATACAAATCGCCTAAACAATCTCGAGTCCAACAACCTCAACACTGTTTCAATAAATGAAGCTCGTATGCCAGTATAATGCACATACAAACAACTGCATGTATGCTAGCAGTCTATTTGAACGTCCGGATATCTTCTCAGTCAATCAGATGCTTTAAGTGGGACTGTAGTGGGACTGCAGTGGGATGCTTTCTCAACTGTGGCTGTCAATCGAACGACTGATGATAATCAACTGCCAAGCCCGAAACTGCACCCCTGCCTCCGCAGCTTCTTTTCATTGAGTCTCTGATTGCTCATTTTGTATAACTATTCTGAAAACCCTAGGCAGTATCATGCTTTGCCAGGTGGACGAGCAAAGTTCTGAGGATGAAACACCACTCAAGTCCTCAAGCCTGGGATCGGGAAAGGTGCCAAGAGGACCTGGGGATATCGCTGCTGGGCAATGCTTCGAACAGCCTGAGGTGGCTGAGGTGGTATTTGACACTGAAGAGGAGAAAAATCTGGTGAGGCACATGTGTAAAATAGTTCACGCGTCCCGTGGGCATATTGAGACTGGCACCAACAATGCATGACTGTTGCGGCAAGCACCAGGACGAATCATTTCAAATGGATTGTTTGTGACCAAGTTCTAGCTTGTAGATTGAATTGTGAGGATCTGCACAAACTTTTGGAAGCACAAGGTTTGAGTTTTGAGGTTGGGCATCAAGGGTGATTTCACGAAGCCGCATTCTTGTACTGTTCAGTATTTGAGCGCCTTCAAACTTCATCAATCGTCTCTTGCATGTCTTCAGTGGAATGACCTCGTGTGCGACGTACTATGCGTAGTTTGCTCACCTTCCGTGTGAAGTTATTCGACATAGCCTGCTCGAATGCGTACACCCTGGAGAATCAATCTGATGGTACAGCATTCTCGGTCCGTATATGATTTTGCAGACATCTTTTAAACAGTTCTGCCACCGGGGCTGGAGTGTGTCAGGGAAACGAGCTGTACAAGAAGGGCGATTACGGGGGCGCAGTGGGGCGGTACTCCAACTCCATTAAAGCAAAGGTGTGTAGGATTGCAAACGGTCAAGAACATGTCGTATCCATGGGGCTACACACTTGTGAATTTCTTATATGTCTGTTCGCTCAACTTCTCACTCTGGATAGCTCACTTGCAACAGTCTGCTACCCAAGAGGTCGCAGTTTCCATCGTCTTGGACGGAGTGGGAGTACTCTGTTTCGGCCAATGATTTATCGTTGGCCACGCTGACGGGCTAATTGTGTGTTTCAACTTGAACCTTGAACATGGAATGCAGAAAGCAACAGGTTGCAATTAGAGCATGCACCAGCATGAAGTTGCACATTGCGC
>NHOP01001136.1:0-11647 GCA_018697155.1 Pyramimonas parkeae | reverse complement strand
CCCATTACGGCCGTCGCGACATTGCCGAACACAGGCGTGCTAACATCAAGTATGTCGCCATCCACAACAAGCCCTAACAAGCGTGATCACATATTCTGAAATTGATGTGGTTAAAACGCAGTAAACATCCAGGAACAGAGCTGGAACTACGAAAAAAACCACGTTTCAATTGACGTGACTTAGAACTACATGCTCGGTGCTCTGCTTGATTGCAAACTCAGCAATCAGGGAGTGCAACATCCACAGAGTACTCACGTACATGGATGAACCACTCACTCTGACAATCGTTGCACTTGTTGCGCCCCAGGATATAAACATAGAACGAGGGGCATTGCCTTTCCCGGGACACCTCCCTCTTACCTGCGTTGAGGGAAAGGTACAACCTGGCTGGGCATAAGTTATGACCTGTGAGTACAAATTGCAGCGATATGATTCTGCTCATTTTCAAGAGACGAATGACGGTAATCAAGGTGGTGATTAGGAATAGAAGAACACTACCGCAGACGGTCGTCAAAGATTGCAGTCAATTGTAGAACCTACCAAGTAGTGGTTTTCAGTCCAAGCACACCGACTCTTAAACTGGCACTTGCGTGAGTGAATTATATACCCCACACTTATGACAGGCCATGTACTCCGCTCCCTCGCAGCGGCTGCATGTGCCGCACCCACCGCTCCGAAGACGACTACAACCGCTCTTCTTTGGCGGGGTTGGTTTGATTGGTCCCTTCACTCTAGGTGCATGACTCGTTCCGTAGCTGACACGAAGAAATGGCGTGTTGGTCGGAGAAGCTAAAGTTGCCGAGTGCATAATTTAGCAGGCACTCAGCAAAGGGAAACAAGTATCACCTTAATGTCAGTGCAGAAAACACCAAGGTAGATAATCATGTGTGATTTTTTTTCTTGATATAATTCTAACTGATTGATTGAATCAGGCTATTCACGGTCACGGGAAAGAAGTTTCTTGCAACTGTCTGTCAGCCGCTTGCAAGAACGGGATCTCCCTTTTTTTGGAACCTCAATACACTATTTGATTATAAAGTGTCTGAGCGCCTTGTGCCACTAACGTCGAAGACCTAGGGCGTCAACCCCATTCACACACTTGATTAATGCTATTGAAACACCTATACAATAAATCAAAACAACACATGGCTCCCGAACAGGGACCGGAGACCAGGTCGAGATTCGCACCTCAATATTGGCATATTAGAAGCTAGGCTTACAGAAGATACGAGCAAAGGCTCATCGGAAGTACTTGACGTATGAAAATGACAAGCCGAATGCGACGTGTGAGGGATATCATATCGACATCCCAATATATAGGGTCATCTTCTGTCAACGCACACGAGGCCACGAAGCCTTGGGGGAAATATGACTCGCTGTTTCGCAAATCCAGTGAATGGTATTGATCATGAAAGACATCAGTTTTGGGACCGCATTCGAGACGTAGAGATGCGCTCACATGATATAAGTCAACTCAAGCTGAAATGTCGAACTTTTTCGGTTTTGTGAACGGGCTTACAGCACCGTCTCCTTGTTACGCACGCACGCGATGTAATAGCAATACTATGAACTATGATACTGGCAAGAATGATGATGATGATGATCGTGGTACTCACAAAAACAGTTTTTTTCATAACCCTTTTGGATATGCATAAGTTAGAAGTTATTTGGCTATGAAGCTGGTGTAGCGCTTGATTGGGTTAGCATCATGTTTTGCAGTCACCTTTTTATCCCGGATCTTTGGTGATGTTTGTACAAGTCGTTGAACATGTGCCAGAGAGCGTCCGCATCAGTGCTAGTGCTTGGGATACTTCTTGACCGAATTCGCTACATACTAGGTATCCTTGCTGAACGTATTCCCCCTGCAATGTTAATCGTATGCATGATTGCATCAATGTCGGAATGTTCGGATAGTATCAGCATACATTATTTCGCTTACGTATTTCGCATGCCCTGATACTCTCAATTCACATTATAACATTGTTTCATTCACACGTTCGGAACGCTGCGTGGCACACTACAACAATGCGTGCCGCCACGTTCAATATAGCGGCTAGGACCGAGCAGAACATGCCTTGCAAGGTACCACAACAATGATTAAAATTGGTTGTATGAAGCCATTCGATGAAATGGGCTTGAGAATAAAGAACGATTCGATCAATGTAAGTCCACATGTGGTATCTTATTGCCCAACGAATCCAATATCCCTGCTGCTGTGGGTGCATTTTGGTTGGTCACTGGTACATGGATATGGGGAATAACGTTTGAACACGTGCTTGTAGGTTAGTATCAATGTCCAGTTTGTGTTCGGAATTTTTGTCACAGCCGTAAAACTGTACCTGTCATGCCTTCTTCCAACCCTATCTCTTGCTTATATGTCCTTTAGGCGATGCAAGGTCCTTCTGCAGTGCCTGCAATCAAAGTTGCAAGAAAGCCGGACGCAGTCTGGAATCTGGAATACAAGATGGTAGCGTGCAACTCTGAACACGTTCGACCTACTTGCTCATTACACCGGCTCTACAAGGAAAGGGTACCGTTGTCATGACGGATGAATTATCGTAATCCGCCCGAATTCGTCTGCAATACCAACAAATAATTGGGCTAGCTTGTCCAATCACTGTCGACATGAGCTACCAGATTGTTTGTGGCTTCTTTCTGATCCCTGACCGCAAGACAGACAACAGACAAGAACAAACAACGGAATTCTTGCGAACAGGTTGAAGTTCTATAGCAGCTGTGAAGTGAAGCACGTTATTGATCAGGTGATCTTAGGCGGGCTGCAACTCGGAGTGGACTGATCCTGGTACGTGGGAATGGCGCTGGTGGACTTGCAAGTAAGCATCCCGATGCATATGTTTCAATGTTAGTTAGGGTGTCCAGAATCGTGGAGGCGTCCAGATTTCAGTTTTAGCGCGAGCATTTGGCAACTGCTGAAGTTGATTTAGTGGGCAAACGCCTCATGCGGAGGCCACCTTAGTCGAACGTATATATGGGTACAACAGTATTTCTGTGCACACAGCAAGTCTTTCGATTCATCACCCTCCAGTGCGAGAGTTAATCGTGACAACCTCCGTACTGCGCCAAAGTAAACTGTAGTGCTGAAAGCTCGTGGTCAATGGACTCAATACACACGATGATGAGGGGCAGGCACGACTGGTACCATCATCTGTGTGTCCTAGGGATCCTCGAGCTTGATGTAATGGAGTGAAAGTGAAGCTGGTCAAACTGACATGCATTCTGTGTCGATTTGGGCCACTTGTGAGCAGACCGACGTGATGTTCGGCTTGGTTGATGATTGCGTCATGGTTCGTTACTCCATACTTGTGCGCCTTGCTACCAACGCAGCCTCGCTGGTCACAGCACTCTCAACTTTCGCAAAAGGACTTACCGATTAAATTACCATATGCAGGCAGAGCAGTGCTGCGCCATAACATGCAGTTTGACCGTTTCCACTTCATTTGTTTGGAATACATTCCGCGAGAGCTCGAGCAAATCTTGATTGAGCCATGAGAGTGGCACTGGCACTGCTTTTCATTATCTGAAGGCAAGAGTTGTATGGCCAGCATCTGGATTGAGACGATTCGCTCTCACTGCTGCGAACAACCAAGTGTGCTGAATGAGCCTAAGCCTCTAAACAACATCCGACGAGGTTCGTATCAGTGCTCGATGCTGTGTCGCCACAGGTCTAGACATGACTTCAGCTTGAAGCAGCTCAACAAATGCAGTAACAGTAGTCTCGACCGGTATCTCATGCCCCGTGAGAAAAGCCCTACCGCAAGCGGCGAATTCTTCCAAAATACATTGCAGTTGCCGTCGGATACTGACTAAAGCCAGCATGCCATCCTGTTGTGAGGAACTAAGTTTGCAAACTGCCCAGTCATCTAACAGAATAATTCCAAGACTCTTCACCAAAGCAACATTCATCCCGCTAAATACCACTAACTGCAACGGCGTGACAAGCGACGTCACCTGAGAAACACAGCATACCCGATCAAAACACAGGACAAACAACGTCACGAAATCGACAATGCAGGCTCTGTGACGTGCATATAATCATCCAGGCAAGGATAAGACAAAATTTGGGCGCAGTCATAAGATTGTCGAAACCAGTAAGATGTCTAGCAAGTATGTTCATTGCACGGTGTCAAGTCGCCATCACTGTGGTGCTTTGGACAAGACCGCAAGTAGCAACCTTCTCCTCGTTTACATGCAATTAGCTTCATGTCAATGACATAAATATCATTGCATGACATTGTTCTGTAATATCAACTTAGAAAATCTGCATTTGATGAGTCCAGTTGCTCAAGTGGTGTGTAGGTTGAACACAGCAACTCCATTGTCAATTCTGTCAATCACACCTGTATTGTGGGCGGCCAACCAGCTCGATGCAGGTTGGTATATACGTACCATTCGCCATCTGTGGTTTTCGAAACAACCTGAAAATTGACAGAGCTCTGGTGAAATCCTGCAAATGGAGTGCCAGCAGTGCACACCTAGCACAACACACGATAACCATCGCAAGGATAAGAATGACTGATGGTTCTCAATTAAATGCATTCAACCCAATGCACAAATGGCCTGCATGTGAGCGCTACAACATAATACCCTCCGGAGGAATCGCAATCGAGCCAGAACAAGCGTACTTCATGAATGTGACAGTCGTCATGTCAATTTGCGGTTGGCAGAATTGATATTCATACGATATGTGACCTGTCGGAAAACTTAATTCACAATGAGAGCTCACAACATGCCCACAAACGATGTACATCTTGTAACAAACAATTTGGTTTCTCTGGATGAAGTTTCAGTCAGCTGTGACTGCAATGGACACACTTCTGAAGAGTGGCCTCTGAGGTGAGCTGTGCTGGGAAGCGCCGCTGCCACCAGAGCCTGCTGCACACTTGCCAGATGACCATTGCGATTGGCACCACTCTGCACCATATACACCACATCCCCCAATAGATCAATTGTTGCCAGACCCTTCGAGAGTCTTGTTTCGTTTCAGAGTAAGAAGAATATCCTAGACAACTGCAGCGAAAGCCAATACCATATTGGTGACGATGACCAGGAAGATACTCTGGAATGTCTCGCCACGCAAGAAGCGTGGAGCCATTTCAACCCAAACAACATATAATGTCCGGCATCCTGAAAACATTGCGAGTCTTGCCGCTGATGATCAAACTGACATGGGGTTGCTAAGTATCTTTGTCCATACTTGAGTTTACAGCCAGCTTGCTGCGAAGCCACAGATTGACAGTCATGTTTATATAGCGGCGCCAGCACCATGGAGTGAAACAGCACACCCTATGATTCCACAATAATCAGGTCACATTCACAAGGTCCTGTAGCGTCCTTGGCGGCTGCATTGTTTTTGTCCATGCCTGGCAGGTTGAATTCAAGTAGCGAGTACAGCTTTGCACACCGCTGAAAGCTCAAATATTCAATATGCAGGTTCAAGCACGGCATGAAAAATGACCCACAGCAAAGGAAATTGAGGGCGAGCCTGCATATTGGCTGGGTCCAGGACATCCTGCAAGAAGCCGCTCCGTGTGAGGTGGTGCTTCAACTGATGGTATTTGGCATGGATCTGACTCAGAGCTTGCATCCAGTCCTTCTCATGTCCAGCCTCGAGAAGTACGCTTGCGGCCCAGCCCTTGGCACTGTCTGCGCGTAGATGGGCAGTTCACGCAGAATTCAAATTGCTTGGTTTGGACGACTATTACCGTTTCACTCACTGGAACGAGTTTCTGTTGTGCCTGTGAAATATAGCAAGACTTTGCGCAAATCATCCCGCCTGGTGCAACAAAACGAAGGTCGTCCACTGTTTGCGGTATTATGAGTGGCGAATAGCTTGGTTTGGGTGACTACTGTCCCCATGGGAGATCCACGAAGTTATTTTGACATGCCCGAAATATTGTGCAATTTCAAACAATACACGTGTACATATTGCATGTCCAAGCCTAGTTCATCACGGATCCTTCCTTCCTGTTGCAGACTGTCGCCAGCGCTGTGGGCGGGAACACGAAGATGGCTGCTGTGCCACGGGAAACAACAAAACTGATGGCAGCCAGACTAAGCTTAACAGGAGGCCCACACAGATTATCGTGAGAAAAGCATCTCCTGATGTGGTTGAAACAGCCAGTGCCAGGTGATCATCCTACAATGGGAGCAACAGCGTTCATGTTTTCCCGCCATACTACCAGGCCAGGCGCAAATCCTCAACTACCTCCAAGTCATGTTGAACGCGTGCTGGAGGGTCACCATGCCAGAGGGCAGAGCAGCCATGCCGGCTAGCAGTGCATCACGGAACAGCGTCTGGCAATTCAGATCGTAATCTCAAAGCTTGTGGCCCTTCAACAGTCTACTTTTCACCTGCTCGCTCCCCAGCCAGCCAGCGGCGGTATTCTCGCACCACGGCCAGCACGTCCGACTGGCGCGCCAGCAGCGCCTCCCGGTCCACTTCCTCACCCACTGTCCTCCTGAATATCCCTTCCTCGTTCCCAAATCGACTGCTGGAGGCTGCAATGATGGGGTTGGATGCTCGCGGACGTGTATGGAACGCCACCGGGGTGGCAATTGTGGCGGCGATGGAGAGCGCTGCTTCGGACGCTCCCAGCAGCACTCCAAGCAGCAGAGCACGCCCAACCCGCGGGTCCAGAGGCATGCAAGCCAGAGCCCGTCCCAAGGCAGTGAGCTGGGGAGCAGTGCATCTCTTTGGGTGCACATTTTCTTCAATTGTATCGCGATACAGGTTGTTGTCCTTGCTGTAGCATGAGAGAGCTCCCAGCGCCTGCAGTCGTGCTACCGCGTCCGCCACCGACTCCGAGTCTGGAGGGTGAGCGGCCCAGGGCAAAGTCTCCTGCAGTACATGGGGGAACGCGTTTTGACATCGGTCACAACACCCCAACAATTTGCATGCTTGCAGCAACCAACACATGAGCAGAAACATTGTTTGACAAGGGCGTCATCCTTATCGTTGAAAATAACAAAGTGGACATGAAGTCCTATCACCAGGACACCAGCGGCGTGCTAGCAACTGGCAACTGCTACGGCCAGCCTACAACACGAATCAGGAACCCCAGCAACACCAGCCCCATATCTCAAACGGGTTCAGTCCATGAGGAAATCTGCTCCCACCCTGGCACTTGAGCCTTCAATGGGATGCCGGAAGGGTTCATTGCTACACCTGCTGAGCGAGTCGCAAAGAAAAATCATACACGCGGTCCTGACGTCACCTGGCAGTAGAAGTGAGGCTAAACACGTTGTCGCCTCCAGAGCCCTTGGTGAAACAGGCACAAGGAGCTCACCTGGACGGGACCTGCGGGATGGATGCGCATAAGTCTGAGCACAAGTTCCTCTAAGTTCCTTGCGTCTACGGACGCAGCAACGCAGGAGCCATGTGGGGATGGACTCTTGGGAATCAAGTGCACACACAGGCCTGCCTCAGGCGCGCGCACTCGAAGCAGGGCGCGGGAGTGGTCGACATCGGCAGGGTCCAGGACCGTTGCAGACACCTGGTGCCGACACCGCACTCAAACCAATGCAAGCTGGTGAGCATGCGCGGATGATCCGATACACTTGCATCACACCAATAAACACGCTGGGAAACTGACGGCGACTCGTACAATACAAGACATTTGTGCAACACATTCATACAAATCACTCCCTTGCTCAATTCGGCCAGAGCACCCAACAGATTCATTCAGGTTGTCCGGCCTACACATAGCTCTCTGGTTCCTACTGCTTGTGCAGTTGCGTGACTCTTGCATACGCACGTGGGGATGCCATCTGCGGGTGTGTGCGCGGCCGCCGTGGATGAGCGTGCTGAACTGTGAGGTAGCACGGAGGAAGCGGGCTGCATCGCTGGTCACCAAAACAATCTGCACACGCAAGAGTCCAGACACAGAACACACCAAGACAAGGCTACATGCCAACAACATTAAACGCGGAACAAAATCGAAATGGATGCCTCAACCTCGCATGGTTATTCTCCCGCTTTTGATATTCACGTGCACCAAGTTGCAGGAGCATTGTCAGTTCAACAATGCACATCGCTACGTGTCGGTCAAGATTGATCTCACTACATGTCTGCCATAAACAGGGGCTTGGCTCTCAACCTTGATGTTGCCTGCTGGGACTGAAGCCAGCGCATGCTGTTGGTCGAGCGCCGAGCTGGTGGAGTGCAGGCGATGGACACGTGCACCAGGCGAGTCACCCGTCATGCACACCCTGTACACCAGGAGCAACCAACTCAAGGACCTCGGCTGCTGATGGACACAACCTCCGCAACTCTGGGATCAGCTAATGGCTGACGGCATGACAACACAGCAGCAGTAGTGTGTTAGGCATCTGCATTTGACCCGTTGGACCACCACGAAGCACAGTATCTGCGCACGCCGTCACTCAATGATCATAACAGAAATCGCAAGAAATTAAAGGCCAAAGAATCTGGCTTACAGATGCTCCAACGCCTGTTTAGGAAAACAGCAAAGCCTGTTGCAAATCCAAGTGCATCCCATCAAGTACAGCCCATTTGAGAAAGAGGTGTATCTTCCACCGCGTGTTAAGCGCATCTCTTTTTCTACGACACAGGCGCGCCACCAATGACGGCATCCCGCATGACCACAACCACCCATAAAGTGCTTTTTCTGCATTTGTGTTTCATTACACCTAGACCTTGTTTTGAGCACAGGATTGAGCTTCCATGAAGGTTCTCGACATTTCGGCAGGCGGGGGATGTGTGTGCAAGTACACTTGCCCGAGCAGCTGCAGATGTTGGTGCACAGCCTCCAACTCCTCCCATCCAGGCAGCAGACACGCAATCGCCTCCCACTGCCGGCCCTTCCTTGTGTCGCGCTGCCTACGGGCTGCCTCCCTGCGCGTTCACACCAGCACTGGACGCTCGTGCTCAGCAGCAAGAGTTTCAGCAACATGCACCATGTATGTTGAGAGGTTTGGGGGGAGCCCCCATCACCTGAAGCCCTGAATTGGTAGCAAGCGGTGCTCAACATGAATAATTACTCACAAGCAGGTTTGATGAGGTGACCAGTTCCAGTTTTTTGTGGACTGACTTAATTGAAGCCTGAAAATACGAACCCTCATGCCTAAAGTTGTGATGTTGGTGTTGAAGAGTATCCGCATGGGCAGGTCCCAGGCCCTTGAACACTGCGTGATGCTTCCCGTTTATCACAAAAAAATCAAAATCCAGAACAAAATGATAGCGGTGGGACGTCTCTCCATAGCACAGCAAGGTGGTAGGTTGCAGCAAAAGCAAAAGGCACATTCCTAAGAAATGCTCCACCACTCAAATCCAGGACCCAGCAATCGGTTGCAGCTGGTTCGCAAAAACTATTGTCGGGTGTTTAGCGTGAAGAAGAGTGCGCCAGGTGGGATGCTGACTGGACAACGACGTGGATGATCTCGGCCGCAAGCTCGCTCAGCAGCTGGTCGTAGGTTTTGTCTGTCGAGCATGTTTGCATTGAGGCCAGTGGATTGAGAGTTGTTCTCAGCTGGCTGCCGGACGGATCTTGAGCGTTGGGTGCGTCTTCTTGCAAGTGCACGGGCGCGTTTTGCGGCAGTCTCGCGCGCGTCTGCAGCTGGCGCAACTGGGCACGGTTCCCAGTGCGTGCACCTCATCGAAGTTCATGGCGAATGAGCTCTACACCAATTGCATCACGCAAGAAATGATGAGCCAGAAAGAGCTGCACTGGCCACTGATGGCATGCACAGCAAAGTACTTGGTCGTGCAAGTGCGTCGAATGAACTTCAAGAAACCGAGACACATCATCTCGTGGCTGATCCGATTACAAATTATTCCGCAATTTTGGATTATTCTGGCCACCAGAGAGGAAAGCGCTTGCAAGATTGGCCGATGGCCGATTGTGTAGGGGACAAGTCCACGAGCCGTTGGGGGAAACCCGTAAATCGAAAGAAATTACCACTCAACAATCTGAACATGATGCGCTCAGGCTTGAGCACACATGCTCTTGAATGCATGCCACAGGCAGGTCCTGCGCAAATGGCGCGGTGGAGTACTGAGCACCCACTGTGATCTTGTGCTCCCTGGCCCCTAAAGACCAGAATAGATTGGGATTGAGAAATGGTGACAAGGACACAATCCTTCAACAGCGCCGCTACTCAGCCACCGTGTTCATGACTGTGGAACGAAATCCAAGCAAACTGTAGCCCTTCAAAAACTCAACCTACCAGCTGTCTGCCATCCCGCGTGAAGGGAAAATTACAATAATTGCTTCGATAAGCCTCGATGACTTTAATGAACGGCTATGGTATGTTAAAGATGAACTTCACATCTGATCCTAAATTGAATTCACTTCTGCGTGCGTACTTCGACACATGAGAGAAAACGTAAATCTACACCTTTACAAGAGAGCACGTATGCTTGTACACAACGCCCGCTTTGTGGTCGAAAAGGCACAAGAAGATTGCTGCACAATGATGCATCCCAAAACAGTACAACTATTCACAAAGAAGATCCTAGGATGCTGCGACTTATGTGCACAACCTAAGCACATCTTCTGTGGGATAAATTTTTCGGATACAATTTGAACGTCCCGATGAAGACGGCCTCAATCGTCCCCAGGCTGCCTTTGTGATCACGTGCTTCGGTAGCGGAACAACTCGGGGAATGGATTTGAACTTAACCGTCTTGCTACCAAGTGTCCTTTGTCAGCATTTGCAATCCAGGCATGGTTCACAATCATCGAGCAGGTACACATGCACCTGTTCAAATCAGACACAAAAATCAGACACAACCCCTGCAGGGTTCGTCTTGAGCCATGCAACTGTGTACCAAGATAAATGAAGCACAGAACGTTAAACGTCCAAGGACTTGTTCCACAACCTGCATAGCAAGTGTCTTACAACTCGTACAAATTAAAATCTGTTTCAAAGGCACATCTCAGGTGGGACAAACACCCCGGCTCTCCAAGCATGTGGGCCTGCGGTATGTTGAAATTCGGGAGCCAAAGTAGTTCAAAAACTTATCCACCACATGCAAATAATACAAAACGAGCACGTTCATGAGCTTCTAATCAGCATCAACAGTACCAGTGATTCCGCTTGCTGCACACAAGCCACCCACACAGGTCGGTGCCAGTGGGCATACAGCGGGTGCATTTGTTTTGGATGAGCCCTTGAAACATGTTTTTGTCTCGGAACCACACAAGAATCTTTCGGTCTGCATGTTTGTTCTTGAAAAATTGTTTCAAGAACTTTTAAGAACTTTCAGTCTTTACCTTGCCCAATCCAAGCAGACACCCAACTTGGGAAAAGCACGAGATGTGCATGAAACAACCTCCGGGAAGCAATTGTTTGTAAAACTGTTCTTGGTCATCACAGCTCCCCTGCCTGGCGCCTCACCAAATTCACGAGTCTCAGGCGTTGCGCAGCGGTGTGCCCAAGCTCGCTAGGCACCTCCTCAACAAAAATCTGCCGCCACCTTCTCTGCTTTGCTTCCGGCATGGGGAAACTCTCGTGCTCACCCAACAAGTTGGCCAACCTGAGAAAGGGGTGCAGCATCGGCAGCTGGTCAACAAGCAGGAACATCCCACAAATGCTCTAATGGAATTACAGTTCAAACAAGCTGCTGGGGGAACCACACATCATGCCTAGGTGCCCGCCCCCCCCC
>NHOP01001135.1:0-11645 GCA_018697155.1 Pyramimonas parkeae | reverse complement strand
AAAAAAAAAAAAAAAAAAAAAAAAAAAAAAAAAAAAAAAAACAAAAATGAATGATAACAATTATCAAAATCATATCCATGATCTCAATTACAAACAAGTGTGAGTTCCACCGTTCGCAAATTGCAGCTAAATTTGTTGGAAAATTAGCAATAGCTAAGCAAAGCCAAACATGCAGGTAAAATCGATGTTTCCCTCGCCGATGTCACCATCCATCTGCTTCTTTGTCACAAAAATCACCCCAAATCACTTCAACATGCGTGCAAAACTATGATCATCAAAACATTGAATTTGAATCTCATGCCGTTGTGGTGAATGAGGCTCGCTCATCAAGATATGGGTGCTTCTGCTGCCTCTTGACAAGAAGTGCGCATTTTTGTTGTGGGCACCCAAAATTGAGTTGGGTAAATCAGTACACTACGTGTTTTCAATTTAGGAGATAGAAATCTCGGCAAAACTGAACAGTGCACACCGGACATGAGGAACGGAGGCAAAATATCAACCATCACTTGCTCTGCATTCGTTGTTGGAATCCAAACCACCCTTCATATGGAGCATACCCCACAAGTTACGCTACACATATGCATGTTAGTAACTCCCCAAGCTACGCGGTGTGCATTGCCGGGGATGTAACTGTGTAGGTTGCTTGAACAGCAGTCGTGCGGAAATGTCGAAGTGCTGTATTATGATCTTGTGTCCAGTAATACAACACCTTGAGGCCCTGGTCTTGCATCATGCTCGTTGAAACTTGACAATCAACGAAGATGGAGATCCTCGATTGAACACTAGGTGGACGCTAGCCGCGTTTGTTGTGCCAACAATACCTGGCACAGGTTCGGCAGGTGTTCTCGTCACTTCGCTCAAGCTGCTTTGTTGATCTGCTCCAAGACCGTGTTTCGGTAGCTCCCGATTGGCTACCTTGGCTGCGAATTTGTCCACATCCCCCGCCTCGGGTTGGTCTACAGCAGCTGCACAGTTGGAATTAGTTGAGTTGGAGCCGCGCACTCCTGCGGGCCACGACACCATAGAAAGACTGCCTAAGCTAATAGCCAGCAAGAATTGCAGTTGGTTGTAAGAGTTTTGCAAGACCATAACAGTTGCCAAGTCATCACTTGCTTTGTCGGGGGAAAACATTGAGGCTTGTGCAGGTGAACCGGATACTCGTATGCTAAAGAATGCAGACGGCCCTGACACCTTCAACACAATGACCAGGGACTTCTTGTAGGCATGGTGTGTAACTCCAGAGCCGTGCAATGGGTCGGTACATCAGAGCTCTGGTTCAATGGGGTCCGACCAAGTTTGGCGCAGTACGAACAGCTGCAAGCAAGAAATGTGGCATGGTACCGTTTCAGTGCGCAAGCTTTCTTGAGAAAGCCTAGAAAGAAGGCTGGGCACGGTGGTGTTCACAATGAACATGCGAAGGCACCCAACAGTCTCTTCCGGTAGTGTTTCATGTCACGTTGATCCCGCCACCTCACACACTCAAAGTTTCATGATAAACAAAAGGCCTTCGATGTTGATGAGCGCCATTGGAGCAGCGTCAATGCAGTGCCAGTATGCAATAACGAGAAGAACATCCCATTCTTCTCGTTGTTGCATGCTACTTGGGTGGAGTGTTACGAATCGTCCAAATGCTAAGCCCGTCTATGACATGTGGTTCCGCAAAAGTGACGCGCATGATAGTGAAACAACAAATTTTGTTCCTTACGTATACCAGTATCAGACTCCACCTGGTCGCAAGTAGGTGTTGTTTACCCCTCAGATTTCGGGTGACCCTATATTGTAGAACAGATCTCATCTTGCAGGCAGGTAGATTCATGTAGGTGAGTGGCTCAGGGAAAACAAAATCCACTAGACGCTACAAGTACTACAAGCCAACTGGGCATGGCTGTAAAGGCGAACAGAGCTCAAGGACCCAGGCGTATCCTACTGTACAGGAGGAATTAAGTTTCAATCAAGGACGAACTGTGATATCGCAACCGAAGCTAGCCTAGCTTCCCGTCACCCACTGTAATACGAACACAACAGCTGACGCACCCTCTGTACTGGTGTCCAACTTTTCCAGCTTGTTGCCCGCGTACTTGAACACGCGGGGACGGGGCGGCGGCTTCCTCTCGCATGGAGCGTCTGCCTGTGCACCTTCCCCAGAAGCAACATCCGAGGGGGTGGAGGGACCTGCTTTTGAATCCGACTGGACCTGCTGCTTAGCGCGCTTCTCCGCCATGATCTGCGCAAACGACTTGACCTCCACCACCGGCTCGGGGGAGTGCGCACGTGCGTTTGCGGCTGGAACAACCGCCTCCTTGCTGGCGGAACCAGTTTGGCGGTCAGTTGCCAGTCTGCCTGAAACCGCATCAGCAAGGTCCAGTGTTCTTGGGTGGCTGGTAGAGGCGGTATCTAGTGGCGCGCTATGGTCGCGCTTGGGCAGGTTTTCATGTTCGCCTGCAAGTTAAAATGAGAGAAACATCCCAACAAATGCACATATTTGATGTTGATGATGAATCATAGATTGTTGCAAGTGTTGGCATCAGTGCATGTGTTGACACTACTCCTGCTCTTTAGAACACAAGGCTGAATCAATGAGAACAGGACCTTTTTGCTGTTCATTCGAAGATTATCCCAAGATTCTGTCGGTGCGTTTACCAGAATCTCAGGTGGGGCTGTGCACGAGTGAACACACATTCAGGATCGAAAGGGGACACGGTACCATACGCTCAATTGGTGATAGAATTAAATGCCGTCACTAATGAATACACTGTGTACAGGATATGACATCCATGCAGACTACGAGTTGCATTGTCTCATGACAATATATGTGATCATGTTGACACTATATGTTATCATATTGACTATGGACATATTGTTTTCATATCAGAACAGCTCATCTCAATGCCCCCAAAAAACATGACACCGGCGACAAATTGCCCACCATAGTGACCACGAACATACGGTATTGAACAATAATTACTGCATCATTTACATGAAACGTCTGGTTATCATGATATTGCACAGCATGTAACCATCATAAATTAGGTACATGTTACAGCGATGCACTTGTTCATATTTCATGATCAGTGCTTCCAGTATGAGAGTATCGACAAAACTTGATTCATCTTGAAAATAGCGTGCAATCTTGATGTTGCACACAGAAATAACAAACTACACACGCACATGCTGCTGTGCACGTTTTGCGCAATCAAGCTTTCATGAAAACACATAAGGAAAGGACATAACTATACCCATGACTAGAGCAACACATCCCTTTTCCAGCGAGAAAGTGTCCACTGAGTCAAGCGCAAGGGTCCGTCATTGCAGACATTCATCCTCAACACGTACCCAGACAGAAACTCATGGCACAGAATCCAAAGTTCCGCATGTTGTCATCCAGGTCCAAATGGTCTTCCTGTCTTGGTGCATCGAAAAGTAAGAAATTGATTGTCGTGTACTTCGTATAAATTGATTGCTACATATATACCCTGTTTGCCGTGGTGCCTCCAAGAATTCATGAATAGACGCATCCAAGTCCGTGAATATGCAGCATCTTGTATTCTAAAAGAACTGTTCACATTTATACAACGCTACTCACATTCATCAGCAACACAGCATTGACCAGAGACGGCACATGATCTGAAAATCAAAAACAAAGAAATCCTATGCAATCGTATAAATGTCGAATCATCAGTGCTATGACAATTCAGTGCATTGTAGATGTATCCATGAACTAACCAACCCACATGCAATGATGACATGGGATACACCAGTTCCACAGTGATTTCGACATTGTTACTGTACATTGCAGAAATGCAATGCGCACCGAAGATGATTCTATTTTCAGATTTCGTTGTGTGTTTATTCTCACCTTCGATAGAAGGTTTGGACGCCCTCGCCTCCGCAGACTTACGCAGTCCGGGATACGCAAACAGCCCACCCACCGCCCCGGCGCCACGAGCCACACGCTTTGTCGGCACCCGCTCGCGCTGCAAAGTCACCCGCCCCACCGCACCGCCTGGGGGATCTGTGTCCTGCGGTTTGTCCTTCCCTGGAATGTCGGCTGCTGAAGGGGCGGCATCATCGGCACCGACGTCAGCCGCATCCACCTCAGCGCTTTCCTGTTTAGCGTTGTTCTTTATCGGTGCTGCGAGCTCGGCAGGCTTGTTAGCGACTTCAGGCGCCGTTTCCGATCGTTTATCTTTGGACACCTGCGCAGCAAGCAGCGTGCTCTACAATTATGCCATGCTGCAAGGAATGCATCCTTCAAGAGGTTATATATATTCATGGTTTACCACGATGATGGGGATATGCTCTTTAACATACACATAAGTTTGGTGTTGACTAGTGTGTGCACTAGCATGGTCGGCAGGTCTGCGCTCTGTGCTTAAAGCTCTCTTGCCTGTTCCTGTAGAGAGCATTTCTAGGGTAAGAGGTGCGCAAGAGTATGGAAAGCATGCCAAGAGAAATGGGATTGACAATTGCGCTGCAGACAGGGTTTTCAACTTCTTGTGTTTCTTGGACGAATATGCAACATTTTCTCGGTCATCTATAAGGTTGGGGTTGCATTCCATGGGATCATTGCTCAGAGTTTCAAAGCATATGGGTGTGTTTGATTCATCTGAGTGCTTTGAATGTTCGCGTGGATAGCTGCCCGACCTTCGATAAATGCCAATAGCTTGGCATTACATATCAAGACAGAGTTCGGCGACGCCTGGCCAAACAGCCAGCATGTACCCATGGAAAAACTCATCAAGGTCAAACTCGTTTCAACTGCGTCTTGCGAATTATGGACGACTGAGGTAAAACTTACATCATCTGGTCCAAGGCGCTCGAGGATGTTTTCCATAGCTCGCTTGCGAAGCTGCAAGTTAAGAGGCAACCAGGATTAGTTGCTCCCATCACAAAGTTGGCCTCTTTTAGAATACTGCTCACCACAAGTCCATTGGGGCGGCATTCATGAAACATCATATGCATTTCAATATCACATCGAGCATTTAAAACCACATGTGATCAACATGCTGGATATGGTTTCATGGAGGGGGGTATCATTTGCTGTTTCTGTAAAAGGGCACATCTATTGATTGGGGGCATGGGAATTATTGGGACATCGGAGTGTCCCAACTACAAGTTGTTAGTACACAACAGCAAGCGAAATCCAAAGTGCAGAAGACTCCTCACATCACAAAGAGTGTGTTGCCGCAGCAACACCTATCCATCCTATTGGCAGCGCACATCTGACTCTGCTGGGCTTCTTAGTTCATGATGCAAAGGCTCAGGTTTCTGCTCATGTCTCGGTTCAGGCGCCCTTGTGGACTTTGCAGCCTTCCTCCCTTTGTCATGTTTTCCCTTGCTGGAAAGCTTTGTAGTACGCTCAGGCGACACCCCTCGCTTCGCTTTTCCCTTTTCTTTCGCCTGTAGCTTTGCCTTGGCTCGTGACTGATGATTCTTAATCCCCCACAACCATGCCTCCCAAGTCAAATCATGCGGTGCATGGCAGTTCTTCGAACCTGGAGACCTTTTGGTTCTTAATTTCAGATTTTGTGCATGTTGCACAATCATATAATGCAGCAGCCCGAATTTGCAAAGTTAAGCCTTGATATTTTGCAGTGATAATTCATCATGAATTGTGCGAGAGAATGCAGGAGATCGATGCTATTTTGTGACACATCTTACAAACGGTAGCTAAGCATCCAAGGTGGGCAAGCGGTTAGTACGGATCGCGAGAACAGGTTTGGGCATCAGAACACACCAAAATATCTGGAGCTTTGTCACTACATGGTGATGACTGGCACACTGAATTTCAAAATCAGATTGATTCACGAGAGGTCCCCGCGATTATGTGTGTGTGTTGTTGGGTGTGACTGTGACTCGCTTGTTTTACTACAGTTTTTCATAGAATTGAGCCTTGCGTTGAAACTTCAATTGAAAACCGAGTTCAAACAAATCAAACGCCGTTATTCAAGATTAAACTTCAGTGTCATCAACAATTAACTTCGAAGGAAAACATTATCGGGTTGGTCCTTCGCCTACGCCAAGCCAAACTACGCACCAGGGAGTGTGGTTTCAAGTGCTCCATGTACTGCCCTATCAACCGGTCAAACTCTCCGACAATACAATGTGTGCATCATTTACAGCATTCTCGTCATGCAAACCTGATTTCTTGTTTTTCCACAAATGTGAATGATGTGCCTTGGGCAAGCACGACACTCGGTCCTATTTTTCCTGGGCGAGGTTGATCTTCACGAAAACCCCCTCACAGGACACACAGGAAAAATTGCGTTTTCTGCTTGCAATGAGAGGAAGAAAATTAGCAGGGGCACATTCACACACGCCTTGCCTTTCAAATTGCGCTGCTTATAGAAGAACCGCTGACAAAAGTCATGAGGTTTTGCGCCATGGTTTATCCAATAGTGGACACTTTACCCTCACAAATTGTTCAAAATGGTGCTCAGTCGATCACAGCAGTCGTCTTGTCACGTCATCATTCAATCAACGTGCCGACATATCATATGAACATGAAGCCTTGTGCGATGCGTTTCTATCTTACGGTTTCTCAGGATGGTATGACAGTCGCTTTCCAGTGAGTAGAACATTGAACTGGCAAGTGATCAGGACCCAATATCAAACGTCCCCACAGAACTTTTCAAGGATCGACGTGAATACAGCAATGCAATGACGAAACCGCAATCGCACACAATGATACACATCGATACCATTAACACGCATGAAGCATTTGATCGCAATATTGCTTCTGGATGAAAGAAGATGTTTACCTTCTTGTCCTTGGCCCGGCGACGATTCTTTCGCGGCGGTGAACGGGATCTAGAGGAGTCAGAATCTGATGACGATGAAGATGAGGACGAAGACGAAGATGACGAAGATGAGGACGATGACGAAGTAGAGGGTGATCGGCGCTTTTTTCCCCGACCCATGTTAGTCCTCTAGGGCCTCCTTATCTGCGCAACAAAAGTGAGGTTGTGTGTAAGGCGAGTGTGTTTGGTGCAACACATGTACTTGTGAAACACCACTCAAGCTGCGGTATGAAGAATAGGATGGGTACTGATAATTGTGTGAAGAGTGCCAAAACATTAATCGAGAAATTCACTTTCTGTACGGTTTCTTGATACGGTCGTCAGGAAGTATCTACGTTCCACCCCGATTCCATGTGGTCACCCGTCATCGCAAGAACCGATCCATAGCATCGTTTTATTCCCCTACACACTGCTTTTTCCTGCCGCGTGCTGAAGAAATCGCTTGAACCGAAAATGTACACCAGATTCACACTACGATGAGGATTTTTGTTGCACATCTTCCGCATTCATGCCAACCATAACCGAACATGCGTCCCTACTCTTCGTATGCTCGCCATGAGCCACCTAAGCTCTAGGAAAGTCCGGGATCGGGGGTCCCCTGAACCGACCTCACCGAACTTATCCCGACCACTTCGTGCTTTGCGATTAAGCGATTCGGAATCGCAGTTTCCCAAAGCTGACTTTTTATATCTAGAGTTGTCATGGTTGCGGTTCAGGCGGTTGGCATGATCACTCGCTAATCGGAGACGACCCGCCAGCCAGCATGGCGTTTGATTCCCCGAGCACGAACTGGCCCAGATGGTAGGATGTGGGGTTGATACGAAGCTTGCCCAAGTTAAGCGCCGGCATGGATGGCTAATTTCTCGGCCGATGATTTATGCCATGTTGGCCTGGCGGGTCTTAGAAAATCGAATGATTGTCCTACGGCCTCAGCTATCGCAATAGTACGTGCTGCTTCAGCCATGATAAATCAAACACCAAACGGGCTTGGCGGATCATCTTCATATCTCCAGCGTTAACAACCTTGGTTATCCCTTCGCCCAGACATTTCGCAGGTCCTTAGTTGCACAAGATTGGGTCCTTCCTATTCGAGCACATCCTGCGATCCCAAATAGTAAAGCGATGTGATACATCTTTCTGTTGCATACGTGCAAATCGTACATATCCAGTCGATTGAGGGCGATCCTGGCGGTTTGGCGCGTCGTCATGGCAGAGGACCAACTACTCACCATGAATGTGCAACAGATGTCCTTGTTCTATGTTTGTGGCCTCATCATCCCAGGCATGTTCTCGCACTTTACCCTTGAAATCATTGCAAGAGGTCATTGGTCATGGGCCCGAAATCGAACAGCGAAAAGCGAATGGGTTCGATTCGCATCGAGCCTACCGATTGGCCAGTGGCGTTTTCGCGTCCCGATTGGTACGCGCTGATTGGGATCCGGCAACTCGAAGGACGCACGGTCACTTGTCTGTACGCAATCCGCGTATCGTACAAGGCAACAAGTCCAACGCGGAGCAGTGACCCCTCCGCCGCGTGCGTTGCGGACTAATTCAGTACCAAGTCATCTCGAAAAGATGGTGAAAGGGAATTATGGCTCATACTGAATAATTATTTCACTCAGGGTGGTTACCCATCAACCGCTTGCGTTGTGTACCGTCTTAGCACGAAAACAACACGTATACGAGAAATCGTTCTGCGTATTGCTTTAGAATCAGCTCCAGGACGCCATGTCGCAGATGCTATTGCGCCTACAAAGCGCCCATGACGCAAAGGCGACATCGTTCCGGCGGCGACCTCTGTCGAGTGAGGCCACCGGGCTTCCACTGTTGGGTGTCAACGGCAGAAGCCGAAGTAAAAGGAGACTTGCAGACTCGAATACGAGCAGCTTGGGAGGCTTTGCGATGAGGTCAAGGATTCACATAAGGGCTAAAGCTTCTTTTGCAAATGGAGAAGCTACTCGTAATTCGCCCTGTGAAGCATCATCAAGCGTTCCTGTGTATGATGCCGAATCGCGCACAGTGTCCACTTACGAGCCGGTCGAATCACGAGATAAAGCCATGTTGCTCTCCACAAAGATCGTTTTGGTTGCAATGATGATAATGATAGTGGTTTGTCTTGCTGGAAGTGGAATTGCGTTCTACAAACCCATCATGGCTGCGATACAGGACTGCTTACGCGTCATTCCCGAGATGGGGTTCCAGGGTCTGCTCATTTTCATGGGGTTGTACGTTTCGCTAGAGCTTCTCAGCATTCCTGTTGTACCCCTCACTATGTCTTCTGGCGTAATGTTCGGGGCGGTACAAGGTATGCTCATATGCTGCATGGGGTCCACGGTGGCAGCGGTTCTAGCGTTTTCAATTGCTCGATATGGAATGCGTGAGTGGGTGGCAGACGTGACTAGGAACAACGCCGTGTTCAACGCAATTGACAAAAAGATAGGATCCAAATCTTTTCGCGTCATTATGTTGCTGCGCATAAGTCCCTTATTGCCGTTGTCCATCGCCAACTACCTTTATGGTGTCACCAGTGTTAAGATAATTCCCTACACTTTCGGGACTTTTTTCGGCTTGATGCCAGGCGCCTTCATGCAGTGTAGTGCAGCAGCAATGGGGAGATCTATGCTGAGGGGGGGAGCAGGACCTGAATGGTGGCAAATATGCATGGCTGCCATTCTTATGATGGGGTCAGTCACATACATTGGTGCATTGGCCAGCCAATCACTGAAAGACATGGGTGCAGACGTGGATAGTGAGGTAGAGTTCCACCTTTAGGTAAGTGGACAAGTGCACTTTTGTATCTGGAGTACAAATCACTTGATTAGGGAACGGGTTTGGCCTTTGACGTGTGATCGTAAGGTCTGCATTATTGAGTTTAATTCTTGTGGTCTGGACTGTGACGGTTTATCGTTGTGCAACCATAGATCCATAGGTTTTGGTGATTTCAATGCCGACAAAAATAGCTACAATGCGACTTCTGCAACTGATTTGTGACATGCTTCATCATTTCATACCTACCAAGCTGACGTACAAGACAGCTGACCTAATTTTCATGGAAGAGTTCACACCCAACCAATAACATGTTGTTTTCTTCACCATGTCATAACATTATGTACTGTAAACTTAAATCAAGAATTTATAGCCACGATCGAAGGCTTTTCTGTGTAATTTCTTTTGGGATGTCCGTAATTTCAATTGTCCAGTTCAATATAATCGGATATCCAGTACAAGAAATTTTCAAATTCATGGTTCCGTGTCCTAGTTTAAACATCATTTCTTCTGTTTGTCCTTAACTTTAAGGCGGCAATTGCAAATAGTTTATACTCACAACTCAGCTCTGTAACGTGAGCTGTTCCGAGAACAATTCACCATAGACATCACATGCGTGAGGATGATGTTTATGGACCAAATGGGTTGCATCGATTTTGTTTACTACAAAGTAGCCGAGAGGAGCTTGTATGCCCCTACAAGAAAAATTAAGGAAATGATACTTCTCACGCCGTGTTGAGCTAGATGGGGTTGCAAATGAACCATACATCAATTACTGTCATAACAATATCAGGTGCTCTTGCATTATCTCGTGAGGACATGCAACAAAAAATACTGTTGTGAGTATCCGAACAGTTGTGAATGAAGGTTGTTCTAAGCACAAAATACAGTGACTCCGTTCCTTGAAGATCGGAACACAATAAAGCCGGAGCAGTAAAACTCATTCACCCACAACATTCGTTCAATGTATTGGAACTGATCTTATGTCCAAATCCTGGTTCATATCATTGCAAGATGCTGACCAAACATGACATTGATATTGGTTTATTGATGGCAACCCATGAAATGAAATGAGTATGCTCTATGGCCATGAACGGAATCAATTAAAACACAATTAGCTTTGTGTCTTGATTATAATGCACACTAGCAGATATCCAAGCTAGGGTAGCGCAGGAGTATACTACCCATAATCAGCACGTAGCAAATTACTCACGCCATTCACTCGGATGATGTTAGCGATAAATACTTTGTCATGCATTGGAACGTGGGTTGCAAGCTGGTGACCATAAGCCATCCAGTGGTGATTGAGCTATTAATTCCTTGCGTGCTGTAAAGTGCAATTGAACATGTTGGGTGGGATACAGAGTATCCAAGAAGCGGTGTAAGCAATATGAACACTCTTTCATGCTTGGTACGGGGGTCGGAACTATGTACATTCACCATGCCGGTGAACATAGATATACCTGGCTTTCTACTATATAGTATAACTTATCAGCCTCCTTTATACATCACCACCCCAAGGATCTCTACCAGCCCCACAATGATTTCCACCAGAATCAAGATGATCACAATCCACTCCAAGTTGGTGCTGTGCTCGTTGTTCTGATGGTCTCGAAGCATGTCGAGCATAGAGTGCAGCACTTCAAAGCGGGCATTCAACACCTTGAACATGGTTCGCGAATCACATCCATACCACATGCACATGAAAGTCAGTAGACGGGCAGCATTCACCATCCCCCACAACTGATCGTGAAGTACAAAATAAAACAAGGAAGCCTTTTATATCCAGAGGCTTGGAGAATACATGCCAGTGACTATTTGTGGACATCCAAGTGCACTGATTCGTTTCTCCAAATATTCCATGAGGTTCCCATCACAACGGGACCATGAGCTGTCACAATGACCTCGTTCATAGGGAGATACCAAATGAGGTGGCCTAAATTATGTACATTAGATGTGGGTTAGATACAGTGACCTGCATTATCTATACTCTTGGGATACCATTTCAGTGTATGCATGTGGGATTGGAACCCCAGGGATATTTACCAAGGCCCCTATTCATGTTACTGTGTGGCGCTC
>NHOP01001134.1:0-11650 GCA_018697155.1 Pyramimonas parkeae | reverse complement strand
CATGCTGCGTAATTTCGAAAACACTGACAGTCTGCGAAAATCTGCGGTAGTGTGAAGGAGATTTGGTCGCGGTCCGCGCCATGACATTAGGTGGTGCGTAAAACCCTTCCCGTGGCTAAGCGGAACGGGGTTGCCTGCACGAAGTGGGGTGTAAATGATTGCAGTAAAATTTTCAATGGACGTTTATTGGAATTTTCGTCTGTCAAACGAATCTGAGGATCGACTCTTGACCCTTATGGCCGCCAAGCGAGGCAATTCTCCATCTCTCGGAATCTGCAGATGGCCGCCCTTGCACGTGAAGAGATCCGCATCCATCTTGCCGTGCATGGACGTCTCCTTCACGAGTAGTTAAACTCTGATTTCAAAAATTGCCAGTCGTTGTATCTCGAGTGCAAGTCCCTACCTCGTAAAGCAGATTTGGGCATGCCATGATGTGAAAAGGATTTTCTTTCCGCACGCAACATTTCATCCACAGTACGCTCATGATGACATTGTTTTCACGTTCGTTTGTCGAAAGTTTTCGTGACCACATGGGCGCGATGCAAGCAATCGCGGTTCGTTCTCACACATCGACCGGTCACCCATCATTGACCTTGAAATGGCCAGAGATGTACTTGCAACTACCCCATCGACAGTGGTGACACCTCGTTCCGATATGGCCTCAACTTTCCACAAAAACTTGTTATTCGAGAAATCAATAAGAAAGATCAACCAGTACCGTCTGCCCACGTGTGAGACCGCTGAGAAACATAGTACACATTCGACATTTGAACCACACGTTGATTGCCCTTGTCATCGAAAGTCTTGAAATTGACCGTCGCAACTGCACGAGACGTGATCATGGTCCCTACAGCCGTGTTGAAAGACAAGCTCGATGTGCTAGGCTCAAAGTTTGAAATAGCGAGATGTCTGACATGAAATGTCTAGAGGCTCTAGAATCAATGCGCAATACTATTCCATCACGTGGTGCTGACCCCACAGCACACACCGCATGAGGACAAGGCGCCAAATCTTGACCAACATCTCCAACAGCGTCCAATAGAGACCGCCCGGTCTCGAGGCACAGCCCACCAATGCGCTAACCACGTTCTCCACACCGACCACCACTACCCTCAAACCCAAGTGCACACATCTCGTCCTTGAACAAAATTTTCGGCACCACTTTGTCAGGGCTCGGACAATTCCTTTTCCTCATCGAACTTCCACGCCTTATCATACATTCAGGCGTACGCACATACGTAGTCCCACACCGATGCACTTCCCGTGCCTAATGTCCAGCATTTGGGCAGAACTGTGAATATCACTCGAAATACAACCCCTATTCAACATCTCAAAAGGCTTATCATCGATGCGACGAAGAAACCAGTCTGGAATTTCCGTTCTCTTCGCCTGACATTCCGCCACGGTTTAGATGATCCACGCGTAGGTGTCTCCGAAAGCACAAGTGCATGGTCATCCTCCCCAATGTCGACGTGGTCAAAATAGCTCCTAGCCCCACTCAAGACATCGTGCGATCCCACACATTCGTCCGGGTCATCTTCGATTAGCGAGCGATCATACCAATCGCTTAAACAACCACCATGAGTGACTGGTAGTTCAAATTTCTTGAATTGTAATGATCATTATTTTTAAGTATCTGAATCTCATGGATGTTATGTTCAAGGTAATGACTCCCGCATTTACCTAGCCATCTTTTGGATGATTCTAGTACTTCGACACCCCTCGAGTGATCTAGCAGCTCATTGGGAAGTAAGGCAGGTTGTCCCACAGTAGTACGCTATTGAGTTTTCATACCGTGATGTTTTGTCACGGCATGATCGGCCTCATGTGTGTACAAGCATGTTCTCAAAAAGGTAGGAATGATTCTCCACACCTTGTATGTTGGCAACTTGTTCTATTGGCACATAAACGATAATGTACCATTTCATTTCCATGCTTTTTGTCGTGTCTCTATGGTAGAAATAGCTTTAGTCACTCGGTAAGAACATTAAGACTTGGTGTTCAGGATCGAAGTAGAATAAGACATATTGTGCGACATTGCATAATCGTACGAATCTAGCCGTGAGTATAAAATACGACGAATCAAGGTGATATTGTTGCAACAAATAGAAATGTGGTAACATGCTAACAAACTTTCAAGATTATGTAGGGTCTTTATTGCCCGTCTTTGTCGTCCTTGAACGGGTTGTCTTGCAAAACTTTCTCTTGCTCCGCGTAAACTTGTGCACCGAGTGCTGCAAATACAAATAGGAAACCAACAAACATTGCCTTGGCCACCGCTGAGTCCTTTGACAAGGCTGAATACGATCACACCACACACACCCAACAGTCTGCTCACTATACCAAGCAACGCACACCAGGGACAGTTATCCTTAATGACGATCACGGGTACAACAGGGGACCCATTCGGTGCCTTGAAATAAACCGAGACATTACTTACAGTTTGCTGTTTTGGAAGGGTGGACAACAGTAGGATTGAAAAATTTCAGCAAAGAGCTTGCTATTGTCGCTCTTTCTTTTGTTTCTGTCTGTCTCCCTCTCCCCCTACCCCCCCCTCTCTCTCTGTCTGTCTCTCTTTTTATCTTCCTTTCTCACGCTATGAAGTAACACTGTTATGTGGTATAGTAGCATGCAAGGGTAAACTCACAGCTCAGGGAACGAGTTAAATCTAGATCATTGAACAGCTGTTTTCTGGTAGAAATACATCAAAGTGAAAGAGGAGCGATGAACAGATGGGGATCAAGACATACTGTGATAATTTTACGCCAGAAGGTAGTTTGTACTGATCATATCTGCTACCAGCGTAGTATACAGTCTGATGCAAGACTTTAGATGAAGAAGTGCCACCGTTCGCTGTTGCTTTATGCAAGATAGATCTACCAATGTAAGCGAATCCACGGACAAACGATAAAGATCCTTGGATTGAACTTAAGTATGCCGTTTTCAACACGACAATCACCAGGTTGATCAGTTTGCGTGCACCTTGAGAGTACCGATTAAAGGTTCGCACAACACTTACGAACCAGCACTGGCAGTAAGTCAACAAAATCAAATGAAATAAAGCTCACACCTGCAATGCTGAGACCAAATAAGGCAAAGGCGATAGCTCCATAGGACATGGTGCGCCAGCCCTGGCCAAGTTCACTGCGTGTTACTTCGAGCAAAGCATCCAGCTCCTGGAGAAAAACAGCTCAGGCAACTAATTTTGTGTTCATGAGTGCATCGCAGCAAAATGATTAGGCCTGTGACAATTTGGAAGGCCTTTTCAAAAAGCATTTCATGCAAGTGTTTGCAGATATGTTCACATAAGCCTCCACACAATCGATGATGTCAAGAATAGAAAGTTGTTCCTAGTGTGCGTGCATGTGTGTGTTGCACCATGTCATAACAGAAAACAAAAGCGATTGCAGAAATGGATTCGAATTTCCCCACTGTATCATCTCATCGCTCCGATAACATGCATCTCATTGGTGGTAAAAACATTGCGTTCACTTTGAAATGGAATGAGCAAACCTGATTTCTCAGAATGAACACCAACACCACCAACCATTTTGTGGGTTGTTTTAAGCCTTTGCATTGATAGGCGTATTCCCATTGTGGAATGCTACGTGTTCATACGACACCCATGTGATTGATTGAGGCATCAGCACCAAATCACAACTGAGACTGTGGAAATTACAACCTAAACCTCATAGCACACATACTAAGGCGTTGAATTCCTGCTCCATGTCATTTTTCACAAAGCAAAAGACAGATGAATTTGACATGGGCACTCCTCACGCTGAAGAGAGAAACAGAAGCATGTTTGTATTCTATATTAACATCATAGAGCGACCGGGTTGGGTAGCCTAGTTAGTAGGGCGTGGGCTTAATGTGCAGCTTGACCAAGGTCCGGCTCCGACATGGGTACACACCACCTGGACGGACGATTACGTCAATGGCCATGCTGGCTTGGTCGGTCATCCTCGAGTAGCAAGTGATGACACCAAACGACGGAAACAATCATCATGACACTGGTGGTTCAACAGTGTAGCACATGTTCAATGAGTGCTCTGCATGTGGTGCATGTGACTTGAGTTTGGATTGCGCCGGGTGTATTTGCTGCTGTGACCATCTGAGAATACATGCGGCTGGCGGAGCAAGCTAGTACGCGTAGCATCCCAAGATGGCCTGGCACGTGCGGCCGAACCCACTACACAACATTCTAGGCGATTTCGTAACAATCGTTTGCGAGTAATTTCCTAACATAGTTTGCAACGTGCGCACAGACACAGAATCTCTGTAGATGGACCAAGTCATACAGACAGCATGCAGTTAATGGGGAATACCTCGGACCCAACCCTCGCCTGTTCTTCCGCACTGAGCTTTTGTTTCGAGAGGTAGAGTTGCTGCAGCCAACAGTCAGCCATTCACCCTGGAAAGCCTTCATTCTTGATAACAATCTGCAATCTTGGCAATGAACGAGAGAAATCTCTCGAGTGCATCGTCGCGGAACCGTTCCTTAAGGAACCCACGCATAAGGCCTAAAAATGTGGAGCGAGAACAGCAACTGCTTGCATAGTCTTCCTTTCAATATGAGTCGATGCTCAGTGAGATGGACTTTTGAGCGTGCTGGAATATTCATTCGGCCAATCAGGCAATTGGAGATGTCGCAAGCTCTATTCCAAGTACGGCCACACATCAGGTGCGTGGGCAAACCTCGCCACTCATTAGATACACATGCAGGATCTAATCGGCGTTAATCCTTCGCTGGTTCAATTGGTACCTCCAACTATCAAACAATTGGCATAATCAATCACTGTATCCTTCTGCGAAACACTTGTTGCGGACGACGGGTACTCCCACGCTTTCAGGTCTCATTCATCAACATACTATATGGTGGGACGGCAGATTGCAGGCGGGGGCTACGCCGAAGCCCCCCATCCCGCTTCCTGCCAATAGGCTTGCAGATGGGGAAACAGAAACACCAGAACAATGAGATGACGAACAAATATTACGGAATCGCATGTACAGCCAGCGACCGGTTTGAAGGGTGCCTGCTTTCCTAGCCACGAGCGTTGCATCCTCCGCCTCTCGCAGGTGGAGACTGGAAGTGCTCCACGCACTATGCCCCCGATGTCGACCCTTCGCCATCCATGAACACATGGCACAAGCAGCACAAGCGCGAACCACTGGCTCGGCGTGTAGATAAAGGCAGCCATTAGGAGGGATGAAAGCAGGGATATGAATCGCACGCACCTTGAACGGGAGGTTCATGCTCAAGTCTCTCTCCATCTGTGCTTCAAACTTCTGATTGTTTAGGGCATCCTCCTGCGTAGAGGGATGCATATCCAAAGCCTCGGAATCCTTCACCGCACAGTTCGAACCGCGCACGCTGGGAGCGTCCTCAAGCACCAGGTCGTACCCCTACCCCTACAATGCGAATCTGGATTGAGGCTGATCGATCTATCAACAACTCCTTGTCGAGGCTAGTGGTGGCTAGGACATGATGGACCCGATGGTCTGTGCTTTGGGGCACTTCCCACTCTTCGCTGTCGCCAGTCTCCTCGACAAGATTACGCCCCAATCTCCCAACTTGGAGGGGTAGTCAGACACGCGCGATGGGGTTAAGATGCGCGCTTTGAGGTTGTCTCTTCAATAAAAGGCGGCTGAGGCCGATTCAAGGATTGTTCAGGATGCACGGACATCGTGTCACAAGGCACGACCAAGGCGCACGCTCAATTGCTTTGCACCCAGCAGTAAGGCGCAAGAAACCAAGTCCCGCGACTCGAGCTCAAAACCTGCTTCACGCAGATTTTGATCTCAGTGATCGTCCGACATCGCCCGTGGCAATCCCGCGCGCGCGCCGTAGCTTACTGCCCTGGAACTTGCCATGCAATACGCGTACACCAGTCGGCGGACCAACAGCTAGACACCGCAAAGGTTGTCAAAACCTAATCTTCGTTCAATAAAGGGGGGGAGCAGGATTGGCGGACGGCGATGCACAGCCTCACAGGCCTGCGTCAGCTCATCACGCGCCTTGGCCATCTCGCGGGTCTCGGCAATCATCTTCTCAACCTCATCCGCGGAAACCTCCACATCCGCCTGCAGCAAGCGTTCGAAATCAGATGCTTCAGAGGCAGACAGGGCGGGCGCGCCGCACAACAGTCGCGCGAAATTTCTGGGTGATTTTGAGTGCGGTGTTTGCGCCCGCAAACCAGCGTGTGCGCTCAACTCACCAGAGCTTGGCTGAACTCTAGATCGGAGCGCATCTTGTTCTCCTCGATGACTTTGTCAAAATCTTTCTTGCCCTGTGCGTAATCACATCAAAGCAATGTCAGAGTGGTAGCAGGTCGATCCGCTTCTACGCACAGCATGGCATTGACCCTCTCACAATGAAAAAAACTGGTTGAGCTTTTCGATCGCATGGTGTTGAACCAACGAACACAGTCAACGCTCGCTTGCAAAAAATTCAAATAATTCAAATAATCGCTCTTAGAACCGATCATGAAACCCGTTGTACAATGAATTAGTACCCGAGCGAGTTAAATCTCATCTATATTTCACCCCTGGGCAATGACAGCTGGTGCAGAGTGTTGGCATTTTGATGGCAGAGATATTGCCAAATTTTGATTGGGTGCAGTGAAAGACATACATTTCAGAGCGGCATCGACATTTTTGATGACATCAACAGAGGTAGCGGAGACCAGCTGAACAGTCACAGGTATCACAAATGCACTCGTTGCACGTCATTGACAAAGTCTTTATAGAAGCTTACAATGTGAAGCTAGTTCCAATTATGACCAATTCACGAGATCCACCTTGCGAGAACTCCATCAGCACGCACATTTTTATCAGGTGGCATAGGTTTTACAGCGAACATAATGGTCTATGTGCTCATGCCTGATCCTGAAGGATATCGATTAGGTTTTCCACATGATATACAATCATGCCCATCGTGCGTCTGGAAAGCAACAGGCAAGTTGGAGTGCTTTTCAATCAACTTGAGCATGCCCACTTCATAGGTGTTGGAATGGCCATTTCATCCCCCTCTTCTGTCAATCCAGAGACATTGTGTGGGATTTCAAAATGCTTTTCAAAATTAACACAACCACAAGTAGATTCTCGAGGGAGTGCACTTTGTCCAAACAACATGTCAATCGAACAGTCTGTCGGTCAAAGTCAAAGCTTTCATACTTATTCATGATGAGCGAATTGTTCATATTCTGCATGAATCATGCTACCGGAAACATCACCAATGCAGATATTTGACATTGATAATGATGTAAACAACAATTGAAAAGGTTAGTTAGTCACACAAGTAGCGAGTACAATTGACTTGACCATCTCCAGAATATAGTGAGTCCAGCTAGTTGATAAATGTGTGATGAAATACATACACAATGATGGTCAAATTAGTCTTGAAAAAGAGTTCAGATACGATACGATTTTACATGTTCATAAACAGCAGAGAGGGAAACGGGCCAAGCTTGCCTCTTCAACCAACTCACTCATCATTTCTCCTTTGTCTTGCACGTACTGGTCCACACGCGCCTTTCCGGTCTCAAACATGATCATGGATTCAAGCTCGTTTTGTATTTCATGATCGCCATCAATGTCTTCTTTTTTCCCTCTCACAATCACACGCCCAACGCGTCGTGAAGACAGACGCCGGGTACCAGCCCATTTGCAGGTGACCCGCGAGTCGGATAACGGAGCAATGCACGAGACGCGACGGCTATCCATGCCATTTCTACTTCGCACAAATACGGAGTCAACTATTGGTTTGTTCACAATGGTGGGGGATGCCATGCTTGCGGCAGCCATGGCCGCCATTCTCGTGTATTGGGGCAGCTGAATAGCACGAGTCGGGCCTGTGGACGTAAATGGCTCTGGCTGAACTCCCTGATGTTTGGACGGTAGCCCGATTAGAACGGCACTTAGAGCCCGATTGGAACAAAGTCTATGTGGAGAAATTATGCGCTGGCTCTGAGATCATTACCTACTGGGCCTGTATTGCCGGAAAATCGACAAACAGAGACTTGCCGCACATGAACAAGGCGACGACACCGTTCGCCTGGACCATTTGTATGAATCTTCTTTCAGGAAATGGACAAGCGCTCTAGGCATGCGTGCAAGACATTCCCCGCTCCAGCTGGGCGGGAAGCTACACAAACTCATCGATCACACATTGGCATATATACAATATGGCATGTGCCAAATATACACTCGATGTAATCACAGATGCAACATCTATAATTGAAGTATTGAAATCGATATTTTGAAAACGAATATAAGGAAAATGATGACAACATTAACAATATATGAACATACTGTGTACATGAAAAAATAATCATCATGCATTCAATGCAACAGTCACCATGACCACAACTTATTGTTTCATTGCACATGGTCAACAGGGTGCAGGTCACCCAATCGTTAACATGGATGGTGTAAACAGTCACCTACTGGCGAATATCATCGCGCCTCACAAAACGAGGTGCTCACTGCGGTGAGGGCGGCGGGGCATGGGTTGGGTGGTCACAGTGCCTGAGAAGGCGGAAGCCAGCGATGTGACCCTTCGGGTCGTGTTGTGCTGCCGCGTGGCATTAGCACTTAAGATTCTCAAAAGTGCCTTGTAGTTATAATCAAGTTTCTCCACCCTAGACAAATTTAGAATCTATTGAAGCAGGATGGTGTGTGCGCAAGTCTTTTCCTGCTGACTATTTTGCCTAGAGCGGCTGAAGGCGCTGTGCGTTGCCACCGTAAACAATCAGAGCGTACTGGAATGGCGAACGCTAAATCCACAAGGATTTGGGGTTTAATTAGGTCGCCGTTCCTGAAATTGGACTGCGGATTGAGCGACTTTGACACATATGTTTTGCCTGATATCAAAGTCTGAATGTTCTGGCACCAAAAACGGCGTCTGCAAAGCAAATGACAATATTTCAATAAAGCAAAGGTGTGATTTCACATTGCGAAAATAGCAAAGGAACATGCCAGGTGAATCCCTTATGGATTATCCATGTATACACGCCGGATATGAAGAGGGAATCACACCATCTCCAACACTAGTAGTAGCCAGACTGTAGAAAAACTTACTATGCCACACAGAAACCAAAGCGCAGAGGTTCCGGAATCAGGAAAAAGTCTCTACACGTCGTGAGGCTCTGGCAACCATATTTAGCTGGCTCTTTGTTGTTCTGGAATGATTGAAAACAAGCCAGAATACTACTTCACTGATTCTTGGCACAATCCATTGGATCTTTGTTGAGTGAACAATCCAAAAACTCTAGGCGTTAAGCGGGTCCCCGAACTCAAGTCAATATAATTAATTCAAACTCGCCAATCACTGCTTGCAAATCACTCCCCATATGCAAAAACCCTAAAGTCTGTGGTTTGAGAACAGCAATCAACAAGCAAGTGCCCACCCTTTTTTTCTCTATGGCAGTTTCCTAAGTTTGCACAAAGTTTCCCGCCTGCTGGGGTCCAAGATTCAGAACCTTCCAGGGGCACGAAAGATCCTTCGCAGGCAGCAAGTGCTCTGGGGGCAAAGGGCCCCGAATGAGCTCCCAGACGTGACCACGGCGATCCGTGGTGTCGGCAACCACCATGCCCGAGGAGTTGCTAATTTTCGACCGCTCCTGGCTTTGGAAGCGCACCTGCAAGCAAGAGTGCGTGTTCGCCGAGGGAAATTTTTAACAGCATATGATTGCTTTCGAAAGCTCTCAATCGAAGGGGTCATGGGCATCAAGTATGTATGAGATGCTTCCCAAGACTCGGTCCACTTCGTGTGTGCATAAAGCAACTCCCTGCAGTCAACTAGCCACAGTACGGCATCCTCAAAGTCAGCGCTTCTGCCACATGGAACTGCTAACGCAAATCGCAATGCAAAGCTCTTGGCAGGAATTAATTTGCATCTGCACTATGAGAGCGTCATGATAGACCGTGACAATTGGATACTTCTACAGGTTAAAATCTCAATGGTCTAAGCTTGCAAATAAGGTTGGCGTCACCGCGCTTGTCCCTAGAAAGTTCCCTGGTCACGAGCCACGGACAAGTTCGGATGAGAAGGATCGAAATCCCTGAATACCATATCAGTTTGTAGGCATTTGGTTTGTGCGCTCGCTGTCCAAAGGGGATCTTCGAGCCAGCACGGTGTGTGATGAATCATTGTGGAACACTCCTACAGAGCCAAGGAGTTCGAGTATGCTTCCCTACCAACTAAACCATCCAGTATGGGTCGAGTGAATTTGATGCAGCCACATCCGCAATCAACGGTGTTCGACGATTCTCAAGTTGACATTACACAAACACGCACGTCACTCGGGACATGGGAGATCTTCAGCTGTGCATCATTCAGCATATTGCAAGGACAAAGAGCGGCCAGGTTGTTTTGCGGCGCCATGGCAGCAACAGCGGCAATCCGCAAACAACGTCGTCACCTGCAGGTTTTCGACACGGAGCGCAACCGTAGCCGGCTACATCCATCGGCGGTGTTGAGCGACGATTGTACATGGGCACAAAGGAGAAATTAGGGAGGGGGTCTCGAGAGGAAGATTCACACGCACCCCTACAACCAACCATCCGAAGCTGCCCTCGACCCGCTCCACCCCCAGTCGGCGGTACTTAGCCTCCTCTCGACTGGCCGCCGCCATGAGGTCGTCGCCGTCATCCTCATCAAGGTCCGCACCCGGCCGCTCGTCTCTAGGAATCTCCTGCTCCAGCATCTGCATCACGCCCTCGTCCGGGGATAGAATGAAGGCGTGCTCGATCCTGGCCTCACGCACCGCCTCCACCTCGATGGAGTAGGTGAGCCCCTGCTGGAGGTAGTCAGCATGGACCTGAGGATGGGGGAGGCAGGGCGCGCGCAGACGGTGTCAGCAGCCACGTGCTTGAACCAGCAACACATGCAAAGAAGCAACCGCTTATCGTTTGTGGTACCAGGGGCGCCCCTTCGTTGTAGCAGGCAAATGCAGCACTAATTAGCAGGCAATTTTAGAGCTCAGTATTCAATATTCATTACACAATGTACTTTCAGACTATCGCGCTCAGCTGGCGAGTCCGGACACGGTTGCAGACCAAGGCAGAACCCCACCAGTCATAGGCGCTGCCAACACTGCTCAAAGAAGCGCCAAGGCATGAGGATTGCGCAATCAGACCCACAGAACTACGCGAGACAGAAAAAAATGGTTCAATTCTATTTCACCTCGGTGTGTGGTGAATTCATCACGCGATTCCAAGTTGGTATTACAGGGAGGAGTGGACGATTGAACTGGTAGGATTGAAGGGTCCAGAGCAATTGCACTACTCCCTGCCACCGCACCGCGCTTGTGCGTTGGTCCATGATAACATTGTTTCTGCCACGTGGCTGCGTGAACCTGTGGAAATTATCAGCAGGCAATGTGCTTCTAGAGAGCTGGTGAACTGAGTGAGTCTATGCAGGAGCGGTTATTGAACATACTGCAGTGCGGGGAGGGGGAAGAGGGAGTTCCAGGGCGCGAGGCCGCATGAGTGGGGTGAGGCGTGTGTTGCTGGGTAGGAGCGTACCTGCTTGAAGGCGGCTAGCAGGCGTGGACACAGCATGGGCTCCAGCGCTTCGAAGTCGTCTTCCCCTAGCAGCTCATTTACCGTCACAAATGCGTGCGAGGCGTGCTCCAAGAACTGCTCC